>JAJPUD010000599.1:137512-211780 GCA_023553655.1 Myrmecobius fasciatus | reverse complement strand
TGTGTGTGTGTGTGTGTGTGTGTGTGTGTGTGTGTGTGTGTGTGTGTACACAGGATTATCTGTTCAATGCATCTATTTTCCAAGTATTCTTTGGAAGGCCATTTCATAAAATGCTGTCTGAAGAGTTTTTTTGTTTTGGTTTGGTTTTTTTTAAGGAAACCTCAAACCCTTCATTCCCAGATACTTTCATTGGGGCAGACCCATGGTTGTTATTATGCATGCTTTCTATCGTACAGACAGTTAACTTAGCTTCTCCTATGTTTATGTGGCCCTTGGCTTCTCAGCTATATCAAGTCTTGTAAAGACCAATCTGCACCTATATCTTTCATTTTACTCTCATATTGTGATCAACACTATATCAGTGAGCAAACTGAAAAGGGTTTTCGAAGTACTAAAAGGACCACAATGGGATGGGGAGAATAGCCTTCACTTTGGTTAACTTGCCATATCCCCTGAGGGATGGCCTAGCTGCTGTGGGTATGATACTTTGTATCTATCTATACATGTGGACTTTTCTTGGTCAGATCTGATCCTTGCAGAAGGACAATAAAAACTTTGCAGCTGAGTTTCCAAGTAGAAATTAATTTATTTACTACTGGGTGAGTCAGTAGAACCCTTTGTCTGTTAGTGCTTCCTACTTAATTGTTATGAGTAAGCAGTATCTGCACTCCAGAGCAGAGATTTGTGAAAGACCCTGCAGCTTCTGGTTCTGACCTTGAATTCCAGCCATGACTTTTGAGCTCAAAAAGGGGAACGTTGGTTTTTTACATCTGAGGCTTGTTCCAAGTTTGTCAATGGTTTAGAGGCTCAGCATTAGATACCTGCTTTCCTGAATGTTCACATGCCAGTGAATATGAATCCTTTCATTTCCCTTTTCCCTTTTCAACAGTGTTACAGTGAATATTTAGCATTCTCTTTTGGTTAATAGTTAAATAATCTGACATTACAGAAAGTGCCTTAGACACTACAGTACTAAGACAATATTAAATATATTATTTACCTATATAACAATTTAATGTATTAATTTTTGACTATGCTTCATATCATGTACCTCTCTAGTGAAAGTGGTATAATGAATATTCAATGATGATGAATCAGTGTTAATTATAAATCTTTGATATTCTGCATTGGGCTTGAGAACACGACTCATATTTGGGTTTAAAGCTTTAACATCGATTATGAAGGTTTTGTCATGTTTTGTCATGTGGGTATGGAATCTCTTATTTCATCCCATCCCCTTTATGAATCATACTGGCTGCTGACCACCAAGCACTTGACTGCAAACATCTTTTCTTGTATCCCCATATTTCTAGACAATGATTTTTGTAAGACAATAAATTTATTATAGATATTTATGCTTGCTCTGTTTACTTGAAGGAAAAAGCATCATTGAGAATAAACAAACCTCAATAAACAAGAATGATCATATGAACATAAAATGTGCTTTCTCACCTTCTGTTCTGCAGCTTAACACTGATGATTAAAGTAGCTACAAGTCATCCCAGCTCTTCACCAAAATTTTTCTTCAACTGTTAGATATGAAGAGCCATATCGTTCTTTCTCCATATTTTATTATATAGGCCTTACTGTTTCTTTTTCAAGCAGATGATTCTGTTGCTAGGGTTGGCTGATTAATAACTCCCATTTATGGTACACAGAGTAGCTAAAACTTTTTATCTCCATCTTTTAGAGATATGGAAGTGGAGGCTCCAAAGGGTAAAATGACTTGCTTCTACCACCCAGATCTTTCCATTACATGACTTTTTTAAAAATTCAAAATGTTGTGGATAGAGCACCAGCCCAGAAGTCAGGAGGACCTGAGTTCAAATCTGGTCTCAGACATTTAACATTCCCTAGCTGTGTGACCCTGGGCAAGTCACTTAACCCCAATTGCCTCAGGGGGGAAAAATTCAAAATGTTCTGTGAACTATGTTTCAATAAACTGCCCTGTTCTTCCTGAATTTTAGTTTCTGAGTTACTCAGAGCTTCCATCTGAGTTCCAGAACACTAAAGATGGAAAGGATACATACACACTGCTCTCTCATGTTCTTGGCCATGATATAAGATTGAAAAGAAATGGGCAGTGAGGTTATCAGCAAAATCCTCTTTGGAGGAGTGGGACTGCATTTTGAGCAATCTCCTTTGTCCCAAAAAGCATGAAGACTCAAGCTAGTTTTCTTTCAGTGGCTTCCTAGCCAAGATAATCTGGGGATAAAAATGGGGTGAAGAACAACAAAGGAAAATAGGTCATTGGCTTATATGAATGAAATCCTTAATTTAATTAGTCTAATATGACTTGTACAATTTTTATTTATTGTCAGAAGATTCAGGGGTTTAGTAAATCATACATTGGGAAGTTGGTACTTTGTTAAAAGGAATGTATGGGGTTTAACACAAGCTATTAATGGAAAGATAAGTATGCTTCAATTTTCTAATCGGGAACATAGGTTCAGAGTCAAGCATTCTCTTGATTAATAGTTAAAGCAGTCTGACACTACAGTCTTAGCTACTACAGCAGTGAAGATAATATTGTTACTTATATAACAACTTAATCTATTTCTGTTTCATATCATATATCTTTTATGAAAGGGTGAGATTGACTGGCTTTGATTTATTCAGTAAAAGAGAAATTAAGTTTCTCTGTTAACTGACAGATGATAGGAGTGATAAGGTTCTTAAAGAGTTTTGGAATAGGTTTTATGGAGAATGCTTGTGTAATTCATGAAGGAGTTAGATTACCATGCAGCAGAGATTTGATAACATGATTTTGTATTGGCTATTTGACAGAGTTTTGTGACTTTTAGCAGCACTGAAGTTATTAATGAAAGGTGCTTAGGGAAGTTCCAAGGCTGAGGAATAGGTGGGCGGCAGAAGGATGGGGAGGCAGCATGGAGAAATGGAAAGAATACTAGAATAGGAGTCAAGATAGCTGGATTTAAATTTAGTTGACTGGGCTATTCTCCCCAGAGTTTCCTCATTCGAAATGAAAACATTTCCAAAGATTTGTTTGGACAAGCTGTGGGAAGATAGATGTGCATTATTGATGGAGCCTTGAGAAAAGTTAAACCGTTAATATCCATTCTAGTAATCCCAAGGAGATCAACAGAAAGGTGTCATAGTAATCAAAGTTCATGGTAGCACAAATTAGAATAAAGAAAGTTGGTAACAAATTATGAGTCCAATAATTGTGTAATAAATGTCCACATTTTTACAATGTAAGTGAAAACAACAAAATTGAGGTGTCCAGTAAGGTCCAATGTTGGCTCCCAGATGGCCTCCTTTCATCTTTTCTTTTATGAAAGTCACATATACTCCAAGTCACAATTGGTTTTGTTTTTCTTTTTAAATTAAATTTTGCTTAAATTTTTAAATGAAAAGCTCCCAAGATTGTTTATTTGAAGGAGGAAAAGTCTTTTCCTCCCCCTTCCCCAGACCCCTGGAAAAAGAAAAAAAGAAAAGACTAAAAAGTTAGGGTTTAGACCTCACCTTTCTAATTTAATGACTGAAGATCAAAATTTAGTACTTTATTGAACTGGATGTCTGAGATATTCATCAGTGTGAATACTGAATCCCAAACTATGAAGGCAAGAGTTGGGATATGGAGAAGACAACAAACTAGGAACTGTTGAGTGTAGAGAGGAAGTAACCCGGAGTTTAGCAACGGCTGATAACAACAGAGTCTGGACCAAATGGTATAGGCCAGTTTAAAAAAAAAAAAAAAAAGAATTTGAATTTATTGAGTAATGACAATGGAAAATCTAAAAACAGAAGAAAAAAATATATCCGATCCTTCCAATCTAGTGTGTCAGAGGCGTGAAAACAGCGGCAACCATGGGCAAAAGAAGATAAAGGGTGAAAATAGATCTAGATGAGAGATTGAAGAGGCAAGGTTAAAGAGGAAACAATTGAATAAGGCATGAGTATATGAACTGGGAAGGATAGGACTGAGTTAGATAGGAACTGAAGATTCTTCCTAATCCCAACTCTTTGGGATTTGATATTCACATGAATTGAATGAATGAATGTCTCAGCCATCCATCACCGGCCCATTCAACTCCAGGAAAGCACTGACCTGCAATCATAACAACAGTGAAATGGGATCTCTTCTATTGCAGCAGCTTCACACAGTCTGGGGTCATGTGGTTATGATGAAGGGCCAGACAGGTGCAGTTTCACAAATGGAAGAATGGTTTGTAATAACTTGGTTTCTCTAATTCCATCTTCCTTAATTATTCCTAATTTCTCCACAGATCCATCTACATTTCCACAGAACATCAACAACTATCAGGATGAGACAATTTCATCCTGTTTTCCAGTGCCTTCTCCAAATAAATCTAAATCAATAAAAATTAAGTACCTACTATGTGCCAACCAGTGTGCTAAGACTGGAGAAACGGAGAGAAGCAGAAGGGAATTAATGATGTAATGGGGAAGACTACAGGAAAACAAATGTATAGAGAGCAAACAGGATAAATAGGAAACAACCAAGAAGGAAGGCACTCAAATTAAGAGGGATTGGGGAAGGTTTCCCGTAAAAGAAGGGACTTGAGGAAAGCATTCCAGGCATGGGAGAAAGCCAGAAAAAATGTCCACCAAAAGGTAAAGTCGTGAAGGAGTCCACTGTCACTGGATCATGGAGTGTGTGTCAGAATAAGGTATTAAAACACTGACAAGGTAGGAGACAAAGCTTTGAATGCTGGAGTATTTTGTATTTAATCCTGAAGGCAACAAAAACCCCTGAAGCTTATTGAAAGAGAATAAGGATAGGATATCCTGGATATTCTAAAAATCTAGAAGAATTGTTAAGGAGTGAAAAAGTATCAAAGGCTGAAGTGTCAAAGAGAATGAGATTTGAAGCCATCAGATCTAACAACTAAGAGATTGTTAGTAACTTTGGAGAGAGTCGTTTCAGTAGAATCATGACAGAAGCCAAAATGTAAAGGGTTAAGGAAAAAGAGAAAATGGAAGTACCTATTGTAGAAAGCTACAAAGGGCATGAGCCCTATGGGATGCTAGCAGGGAATGGAAGGAGCAGCTGGCGACTTTGTCAGGCTAGGCAGGTTCGCCAGCAGATGGGAAGAAGCTGAAAATAAGTGAAAAGAGATGAGGCAATATGTTGGAAGAGATGGGATGGAATGGGATCACTCGTACATGTAGAGGGGTCAGCCTGGGAAGAAGGACACAGCATCGTGTTGAGATACAGAAGAGAAAATTCATGAAGAATGGCTTTGGTTTTTTCTGTAAAATATGAGACAATGTTCTTAGCCAAGAGGATTGGGAGACAGATAGATATGGGAGGTGTCAGAAGGGATGAGGTTTGGAAGAGCTTCTGTGGAATTGGATAATGAGTGACAGAGGAGGGATAGAAGGATGGCCTCACAGCACTGCCCTAGTGAGGGTCCAGGTGAATTGTGTAACAAATTTGTAATAGATCCAGTCAGAACAGTTGCAGGATTTTCTCCACCTTTGTCCAGCAGCACGTGTAGGAGCAAAGGCAGTGAATGGTGGGAGTGATCAAAAGAAGCTGAGGCTTGTCAGGACGTAATTAGTAATGTAATCAAGAGAGGAAGAAAGTATAAAGTTGAATTTGTTCACCCAGGATTCAAAATGGGAAAAATAGTGGCTAGTGTAGGACAGATATCCAGGTAAAGAACTGAGGGATCAAATCTGTACATGGAAATAAGGATGAAATAAAAAATAAAATAACCCAGCAGTATCCCTGATGGGCCACAATATGTGAAGTTTCCAAGTACTGCAACTTGACTTTTTTGGAGAGGAGGATGTTTTACAATACTTTTAATTAGTTTCCCCCAGAAGCAGAATGAATTGTTCCAACCATCTAAAACAAACAAAAAATATGAAATGAGATTTGTGATAGTCTAGTTCTAACCACCTACGGTCAGTTTGAAGATTCCATGTTTAAACAGTATATCTCTGGTTATTGTGAAAGCTTTTTATATGGTGAAGAATTAAAGGAACAGAGATTTCCATTTTAGATTGGTCTGCTGTCTTGTTTTTTTCTGGCCAGCAAGCAAATATCTACAATCAGGACAAATTAAATCAAAATAATGAAATATTCTAATGATATATTAAAACTAAAGGAAGAGGATAACTTTGATTAGAATCTGTGATTTCATCCACACGGGTATTCTCGCCATCAGTACAGGTTACACCTCCTTATCTTGTCCTGGCTGGTGAAATTCTTGACCATATTTTTCTATAAATCTCCCAGGGAAAATCCATCTAATGTTCTGGGACTTCCTCTTATTCATCTAGTATCTTAATGTTACTGATATAAAGTAAGAACTATCTTTCTATTGTCCTATCTTACTTTATTTTTGAAACATGATAGACACACCTTTTCAGACTTGATTTTCACAGCAATATTTTTTACTCACAGTAAAAATTTGTGCCATGAAAGTCAATACTCATAAAATCGAAAGAGAAAATAGCTAAAAGATAAATTTGAGCATCATCCCAAATTTTGTTTATTGACTATCCCATTCCACTCCCAGTGCCCAGCACCTAATAAATACTTAGTAAATGTTTTTTTTTTTTTTTTTAAATGAATGGCAGTTTAAAAAAAATGGGGGGAAACAAAAATGTTAAAAGAATTGGTTTTGAAATAATTGGGCATTTTTTTAAAAGAGCAGATATAGGCTCAAGGTTTTAGGTGAACAATGTAAGGGGCATTTTCATGGATATTAAAAGGTCTAAATATATAAATATAAATATTATCATTTGACAAAAGCATCAGTGTATAGTATCTTGTTACTTAAATTAAGTGGAGCAATTTAATTAAATTGATTTCCAGTAGCTACCCCTTCCACTAGAGAGTGTTTGAATTCAAGGTCAGAGTCTGCAGACTCAAAGTCTAGTAAATCAGTCACAAAGACCCCAAGCATTTCTAATGGGATAGATGCAGATGCACCTTCTACTGCTTAGCCTAGTGTTCTGTGTCAGAGATAAGATCTCTGCTACCCACTGGCAACAGGAATAAGTCCAACTCTAAGAGTGACAACTAATTGGTATCCTTTGGCCCAATCCATTCCATAATGACAATTTTCAGCAACAATGACTAAAACTCATTAGACTAGAAATAAAGAGACTTGGAGTTGCTTCTACCATGAGTCTAAATTGCCTCTTTCAATCACTGATCTTAGTTCTGCTCCCTGATGTCAAGTACAAGAAGTCTTGTATATGGATGTAAGCCTTTAATTCCCCATTATCTTTCATAATCAACCAAAAAACATGAACTAAACACCTGCTAGGTGACAGGAACATACAACAAACATGAAACAATTCCCTATCTATGAGAAATGTGTGTTCTAATGAGAGACAATAAGTACCTACTATTTTATTGATAGAGGAAGCTTACAGATGAGGAAACTGTCTACCACTGCAGACTGGCACCTCTGTGACTTCTTATAGAGTTGCCTAAGTTACATGACATGGTCGGAGTCGTTTTTAGTAAAGAGGATAAATACAAGGAAGGGAGACCACTACATCTTCTTTTTAATCACTCTATATTTGTAGAGTAGAGGTTTGTATCCCACCTGCAGAATGGTGCAGTAAAATGATCAATAGATTTGACCACTTGATGTCCTTTGACTTTAGTTTCCTCCCTTTAAAATAAAGGACTAGATTTTTGAAATTTCTTCCAGCTCTAGTATATATGATAGGATCACAAATCTAGATCTGAAATAGATACTATTTATTTTACAGATGAGACAACTGCCTTGGGGAATGCTCTGCAGGAAATAGACAAGATTTGAACCCAGGTTATGACATGAGCCCATGGCTTCCCACTTCATCATGTTGCCTCAGATGGGCAGCTGGGAAATGGGAGCTTCACCATGACTTAGAGGAATACCATGGAGTGCCACAGATGAAAATATTTATCTCCTTCACAATCCCATCATATTTATGATTCAGAGATTCCCACTATTTCAGAAACCACTGTTGACCCACAATTTTTTTGTGTATTTTAAAACTTTTTTAAAAAAATTCTGAATTTGACAAAAAAAATTAGCATTTGCATATACAAAATAGAATGGGGAGAAATTGTACATGAAACTCTACCTCTCTAAAGCTTGCTTTTCTACAGGTTCTTTTTAAAATAAATATAGTAAATGTAACATGCTATGTGTTTCTTTCTGACCTTCCTGTTATTCTCATTTGTTTAAAAAAAATTCTTCAAAAAAAAAAAAATCACTCCTTCATCCATTTCTTTGGCAACCTTAAACACTAGCTTCCTTTCCCTCCCTCCTAAATTAAAAGAAAAAAAAACTTTGTAGCAAATATGAATAGGCAAGAAAACAGATGTCTCCATTGGCTGTGTCTAAAAATATTTATTATTTCGTACCTTGAGATTATCACCTTTCTGTTAGAAAGTGAGTAACATACTTCAACATCAGTGCTCTGGAATAATGGTTGCATTGATCAGAGTTAAATCTTAAAATGTTTTTCTTCACAAAGTTGTTGTTAATGTATAATTGTTATCTTTTTTCTGCTCATCTTGGTCAATCTGACAGTTATTAAGCAGAATCTCCATTGCTTTAATTTGCATTTTTCTAAGGAGTATTTTGGAGCATTTTTCATATACTTAGTAATAGTTTGTATTTCTTCCTTTGTATTTGACCATTCATATCTCTTGATCACTTACTTATTAGGAGATTGCTCTTGTTCTTATAGATTTGAATTAGTTCTTTACAAATATCTTGAATAGCATGTCTTTCCTTTTAATTGCTTCCTTTCGCATTTTCATTTCACTGATTTTATTTGTGCAAAAGTAATTAAAATTGTCCATCTTATTTTCTATAATTGTATCTTTGGTCCTGAATTATCCATAATTCCAAAAGGTTTTTTTTTTTTTTTCGCCTGCTAATTTATTTTAGACCACATATTTACTTATAGCTTATCTTGGGTGTATACTGAGTGAAATGTTGGTCTATGCCTAATTTCTGCCATATCGCTTTCCACTTTTCTCAGAAATTCCAATAACTGGGGTCTTTGGATTTATTAAAAATTTGTTACTCTGTTCATTTGCTTCTGTATGTTGTACAAGGAATATGTTTCACTGCAGCCTTCCCTATTTTTTGGACAGGACCAAATAGTTTTAGTATAGTTTACGATCTGATACTGTTGGGCCTTCTCTCTCCTCTAGGCTCTTTTTCCCCATTATTTTCCTTGAGAAAGCAGCTTCAGTTGAATTTCATTCTTTTTTCCCCCCATCTCTGATATAATCTTTTGGCAATTTGATTGCTATAGCTATATACTTTCTAATGTTTATAACAGAAAAGGTATGTTTTGTCAGTTTTTTCAGCATAGTAGCTTCATTTTTCATAATTATTCATTTTTATTAGTGTTGATAGTTTTTCTTAAAATAAACCAACCAGACATTCCTGATGCAGAAACCAATCTGTTCATAGCATTATAATCTTTTAAAATATGCTGCTATCACTTTTTTATTTAGATTTTGTGTAATATTTTTACATTGATGTTCACTAGGAATATGTCTACTCTTTTTCTTAGTTTCTCCCTAGTTTAAGGATCAGGATCATATTTGTATATAGAAACAATATGAAATGTCCCTTCTGTTTTTGTAAACAATTTTTTGTTTTATCATTTTAGGCAAAATGGTTTTTAAATGTGTTTTTATTTTCATCTTTAATTATGAAACCTCCTTTGACAAATATAACTTTTAAGCCTCTGCTTAAAGGTTTCCTGTAATGAAGAGCTCATTAATCCCACCAGCCATTCTATTCCACTTTTGGACAGTTGTAATTATTAAGTTTTCCTTTATATGGAGTAAAAAAATCTGACTTTCTACAACTTCCCCTTATTCTGACTTAAGCAAAATTTCTGTTTCAAAATCATCCATTTGGTGTTGTCTAATTTATTCATTCCTTGACAATTCTTGAAATACTTGAATAACTGAATAAATCTGGCACACTACTTTAAAAAAAAAATCAAGAAACTAAGAGTTGGAAGACATTGTAAAAGAGCAGGAATCCTTCTGCAATACTCTCTGTGGTAAAAGGTCACAGGGAACCCATTGTCTATCTTTGGAACTCCCTCCTTAAGGTAAGCCTCTCTCCAAGTTCCACCGTTTATTTCCAGTTCTACAAGATCAACTAAAATAAGAAATGTGATGTAATGGAGGGACCACTGGAATTGGACCACTTGGATTTAAATTTTACTTACCTATGTGTTCTTAGATAAGTCAAAATTAAATTTTCTGGACTTTATCTTCATCATCTGAAAAATCTAAATGACTTCCAAGGTTCTTTTGCATTTCTAAATTTTGAGATACATTTCAAAATCCTTTGACATCTCCACCAGTTCTTTAATCTCTAAGATGACCCTTCTTACTAATGCCATTTCTTTTCTACTTTTACTTGATTCCATCCCTAGCTCTTTAATTTTTTATGTCTCCCTTCTACAGGCTCTCCTTTCCCTGATGCCTACAAACATGCCCAAGTCTCCCCTCTAAACAAGCCATTTAACCATGACTCCTCCTTCTACTCTCATTTCATTGCAATCTGACTTTCCCCAACTGAAATGGTTCTCTCCATTTACCAATGACCTCACTGCTAAATCTGACAGTCTCATCTTAGTTTTCATTCTTTTTCACCTCTTGTGTAGTATCTGACACCATTACCACTTTATCCTCCAGGGTGGTCTCTCTTTAGGTTTTCATGACATCATTCTTCTCTCGTTTCTCCTGAGAGAATTCCTTCTCAGCCTGTTTGACTGGATCACCATGTTCTCAACTGTGCATATACTCCCAAGGAGCTTGCTCTCTTTCTCATTGCCATCTAGACATTTTGAACTGGTTGTCCCCATAGGCATCTCAAATTGTGAATGTCCAAAACAATTCATCATTTTTCAACCAAAATCTATTCCTTTAAGCAACTTCATTTCTGTTGAGGAAACTATTATCCTTCCACGCATCTGAGTTTGCTACCTCAGAGACATCCTCAACACCCCCCTCATCCTCATGCCACATATCTAGTCCGTTGTCAATTCTTCCTCCAGAACATCACTCTACTCAGTCACTGCCCTACTTGATGTAGACTATTTATTCTTCAAAGTCTTGCTCCACATTTCTAATCTTTATATATGTTACTCCCTCTGATTCATTCTATACCTTTGTCTCTCAAAATCTCTAATTTGCTATAAAGCTCAACTCAAGTTCTAATTTTTATGAGGCTTTTCCTGAAACCCTCAGTTACTAATACTTTGCTCTATAAAATATCTTGGATTTATGGTTTTATTTTTTTGTGACATATATCCCATGTAAAATCTAAGGCTTTTTATCTCAGCTCTCACAGATGATTCTCAGGACATACGTGAACATCTAGAGATAAAGTATTTATATGTTTGTATGTGTATGTATATACACACACAACCCAGTATCTTCCAATAGAATTTAAGCTTCAGGACAGGGATTTAATTTTTTTCTTTGTATCCCCAGCACCTTTCATAAAGCCTGTGATACAGTAAAAATTTTAATAAATGCAGATGAATTCTAGATGGTGGTTCTTATATTTTTGAAGATATTTAACAATCTGCAGGAAGTTGTCTTGTTCAAGCTAAACATTCCCAGATTTTCATTCAATTTTTTAAAGCCAGATGCGAGATGAACCAAATACTACAGGATTATTACCTCCCTAGTCCCTGGATACTTTGCCTATGAAAATTGGCATATAACACATTAGTTTTGGTTTTTTGTTCTTAGCTACCATATCAAACTCTTAGACTTATATTAAACTTACATGACCCTAAAACCCCTAGATTTTAAAGATAGTTCATTTTGGAATTATATCCAGCCACATTGGAAGAAATTGGTGGTCAATAAAAGTTAGCACACAATCTCTTTTGTAGTTTTTAATAGTTTACAAAAGCATTTGGTACAGGAGGAGATGTTACAGAAATAAAGGTTTTAAAGGCATGTTTACCATCTTGAAACTACTGTTCATTCCCTTTGCTCTGGAGGGAAGATTCCATTACATATGTGGGCAGTTGGGCCTCCATATGTATGCTTCTTCGCAAAGTCCCTAGAGTTCAAGGAACCATTACAATTACTAAGGTTTCAAGTCTCTTACAAGGTGGGTAACTCTTTCCCCTAAAACATACAACTACCTGTGATAAAAGCTTAAGTTATGGGCAGTGAGGTGGGTACTAGTTCTATTCCCCAATATGAATTATATTTTATATTTGTATGGTGCTTCCATATCTAGGATTTTTAAAAGAGAAATTCCACAGGAGTTTGACAACATATTAATTTTTTTTCTCCTTTAAATGTGCACTGAAAGAGGGGGAGGGTTGCAGCATTTTTTTCTTCTT
The DNA here is from genome assembly GCA_023553655.1 of Myrmecobius fasciatus. Classification (NCBI taxonomy): domain Eukaryota; kingdom Metazoa; phylum Chordata; class Mammalia; order Dasyuromorphia; family Myrmecobiidae; genus Myrmecobius; species Myrmecobius fasciatus. Next base: position 199,429 of record JAJPUD010000599.1, on the reverse strand, counting down.
TTTTTTTTTTTGCTTTTTGCTGGGGCAATTAGGGTTAAGTGACTTGCCCAGGGTCACACAGCTAGGGAATGCTAAATGGCTGAGACCAGATTTGAACTCAGGTCCTCCTGACTTCATGGCTGGTGCTCTATCCACTGTGCCACCTAGCTGCCCTGGTTGCAGTATTCTTAAAAGCCGTCCTTATGTCACAAGCGAGCCACAGTTTCCATGAGGACATATCTGAAATGACATTTATTAATTTATAAAAACTTTATTCCCAAACATTTTCAGGAATGGATTTCGTCAAAAGCCAACAGAAATATAGCTGCATTTAAAATGGCCATCTTGAGATCTTTGGTTTAATTGGTGTGCTTTGCAAATAAGAGTTTGAGGGCAACACATAGCCCTAATTAGGGGGGTGGGGGAGGAGAAACATTCCACCCTTCTAGATTTCCTTACTTCAGCTTGGTTAGTGACAAGTGGAGTGCCTGCCAGCTGTTACCTGAGGGTGTAAATGGTGCCCTGAGTCCTCTTCCTTTAGCATAAGCCCAGAAAAACCAACACTATTATTCTGCAGTTATTTGTCTCTGGTTCTCTCAGCATCTGATTAGTAGCTTCTCCCTAGAGTTGCCCTCCTCCCCACAGCTTTACAGCTTCTCTCTCCAGAAACATGTTAATTGTAAGTAGTTAGCTCACTAAAGCCCTCCTATAAAAGAGGGAGCCAGCCCCATTCTCAAGGCAAGCCCTTGAGTGGCAGATTTAGAAAAAATAAAAATAAACTTATCAAAAGGTTAAAATACAAAAGAGATAAGCTAGCCTAACTGGCACAACTTGAGTCACCTGCTGCTTCTCCCAATTATATGGAAACTTTAGGAAAGGAGAGCTGGTGCTGTGTAATGCCAGTTTTCTGATTGGCTTTAGAACCAGAACTGATGACTTGGTAACTGCTGAGCTGAAACAAATGGTGCACTCACAAGGGGTAACTGATCTATCTCCTTCCTTGGTAATTTCCAGTGAGGGGTGTCTGCTTTGAGCTTCCAGGAACCAAAAGCTAGCTCAACACATTTCCCATATCTGGTCACTGAACACCTGTTTCTTTGGTGTTTATTTTTTTTCCTGATCTTATGTGAAAGATTGTTCTGAGACAGGAGAACCTAGACAACCTGGTGAATCTGAGATACGCAAAAAAAAAACACCATCATAAATTTCACAAGCAAATAGCAACAGAACAGTAGCCATGGGAGCCAAAAAGTGACAGAATAGCAAGCTTAAGGAGGATGGGTCCATGAAGCAACACTGGGAGCATGAAAATGTCTTTAGATAAAGTATAGGATGGCAGTTGAACAGTCTGGTCCAGAAGCAATTCAGCCCTTCAAGGAGCCAGCTGGGTCACAGCTGGTGCTGTAGAAATTGGAGAAAAAGTACTAGCAACAATTAGACTAGGTCACCCCAGAACAACAGCAGCTCAGCCTTTTAGCAGGTCATCTGCCCAACAAGCAGCTAGGAATTTCATGAGGTCTATGAAGGGGTAAAAGGACTCCCAGGATTAGGAATCAGAACATATCTTTTAGTCACACATAGTTCTTGCCTCACTACCCACTGCATCTTATGTTTGAGTCTATTCTCTCTCAAGGATGTGGATGTAAGGGGAAGCATATATGCCAAATTTGAGATGTTTGCTTTATACTGTTCTCTGTGAAGCCTCCTAACTCCTATTTGAAGTTAATACAGCTCATCCATCACTTCATAGAAGTCAGAAGATTAGTGGGCTTTACATAAACAGAACACCCAGTTCACAATAAAGGATCAAAAAATATGAATTTTCAGAAGAATGTTAAAAATCACATGTAAAAATGTTTAACCTCATTGCTCAAAGAGATTGAGATACTACTACTCATCCATCAATCAAATTAGTAAAATTAAAACAAATTAGATGATTGCTGAGTAGCTTTTGGACAGCAATCTGGCAGCAAACATGGCAGTTTGACCCAATTTTGTCATTACTGGCAATATACCAAGGGAATTCATTTTTTTTTCTTTTAATTTTAACAAATGTTCAAAGATTTTTAGAGTGGCATTGTTTGTAATTTTTTTTCAAAGCTGGAAGTACCTAAAATGTCTAGCAAATGGGAAACATGGCATAATGACCAAATAAATACTGAATACATGCAACTGAAATCAACAAGAATGAGGAATTATGGGAATATGGAATACCTTTAAAAGGGAAAGGCAGTGATACAATGGGAGCCTTGGAGGCTAAGGATCTGGATTTTAGCTCCACTTGCTGTAACTGAGCAAGTCAAAATTCTTTAGAGCTCTGAGTTTTTTCATCAGTAAATTGATGTTGGATAAGAATATAGAATCAGATTCAGGGTGGAAGAGATCCTAGTCATGTAGCACAACTCCCTCACATTACAAAAGAAAAAAACAGATCTTGAGATATTAAATAAGTTAGGTCCACTGACTCCAAATCAATCCCCCCTCCCCATTGCTCCATAAATATTAAAGGCTTTTTCTAACTCTACATCTATGATTCAAGACTCCTAGGACCTCAAATAATTCAAAGTGGTAAGGGGAGGGAGAGGGGGGAAGAGGAGGGGGAACAGATTTACCATGACCATAGGAGAAAAGTGAATGCGAACTGACAGAATCCTGATATGGAGTGAAAGTTATAACATTTTATGCTGAAATTCATCAAACAAATAATTGCAAGGCAAGCTAAGCTTATGTTAATTTTAGTATTAAGTTTATAATACACCATTGGGGTAGGAGTGGCGTGTTTCACAAACACAGGAATGGTTTCTCTTCATGGAGGAGAGGAGGCCATCCTTAGGTCAACCTGAGATTGTGATGCTAAACTCAAATTCAAGGAAAGGCTGCATGTTGACTTAGAAAATGAAAAATTAGCATTGTTTTATTGCATCTTTATTCATTTTATTATACATTTCCCAGTTACATTTTATCAAGCTACACTGGAATTTTGCCAGCTAGATGCAGCCACACCTCTGGTCTGGAAGGTTAGGGTCTGAATCATTAACATCATTTATTTATTTATTTATTTATTTAGTATTGTTTAAACCATTAAGGGATCAACCAACAAGGAGTTCATTTGCTGGAGTTTTATTGGAATTTCCACTAATACATCAAATGGTTTGACAATGTTTAAATTCTAAACCCCAAGTTCCTTGCTGGTAAAAGCCTGCCTACCTCCTGACCCAGCCTTAAGACCCACCCACAACCCCTTCTTAAGCTTGAGGTTCTCTTATCAATGAAGTTGATTCCCAATTTTCATCCTTACTCTTTCTATTCTCTTTCCTTAGGAATCCCTACCCTAGTGGAATTTAAGACATTTTTAAGCAAAACCTTTGGGTCACAGATCAAACATGGAGCCTGTATACAGTCCCTGCCTTCATCAGTTTTGCCCTGTGCTGTTACTAAGTCCATAAAATGCTCCTCTGTCTTCAAGGCAGTCTTCAACATATTCATATGCCTCATTTACAAAGATTTTCATTTCAAATATTTTCATTTTCATTATGTTGGCAATCCAGCCTTTGTAAAAACCTTAGTAAGAACTACTTGCAATACATTTACTCTCCTATCAGCCCTTAAGCATTCAGCCATCAGGCAAATCCTATAATGTCAGTAAAAGTCCCATTTCTTCTTTTGAAAGAGTTCCTCATTGGCAACCTCACAGTACTAAAGTACCAAATTCCTGTAAGATCCTTTCTAAGAATTATCTCTTTATTTCAACTACAAGCTTATCTTATTCAATCCTAATATCAAATGTTTTGGGTCAGGCTTAGAATTGGAAAGCAGTGAAATACTCATGAAATAACCTTATTTTAAAAATATATTAACAAAAATATGGATTTTTCTCCTCACCTCAGCAGTCACCATGGCAGCAGAGCTGTTAGGAGAATAGTTAGAAAGGTCAAGGGAATTCTGCAAAATCATTAGCACAATCAGTTCCTCAGAGGCCTGCCTTTTTATGTCTCAAGCAACAAAGAAGCAATGATTTAAGTCCTCATCTTCCAGGCCAAACAAATCCTGATGGTAACCTCTTTAAGGTATAACCTACTGCTTGTTGCCTCTGATGTTATCCAACAAATTAACGAAACAATAATTAAAGTGAGACAAACTATTAAGAAACAAGCTGCTGGTGAAATAAAGCATTAATAAATTTCAGCTATTATTTTCCATAAAACAGAGCAAATAATTCCTGTCAGGATTGTGAATAAACAGGAAAGGCTTTTACTGGTACCAAAAAAAAAAAAAAAAGAATTGGAAAGAAAGTAGTTATATCTCTCAACAGAATAGTTAAAACAAAAGGTGGCACATCGAGTATAATGGAATATTGCGATACTGTAAGACATAATGAACATACAGAATTCAGAGAATCATGGATAAGCATGAACTTACTCAGTGTTAAATAGAATCATCAAACTTGCACAACCTATCAATCAAATTTGGAACATATTCCCTTCTCTTTTCCACTTTGGAATTCCTTCCACTTTTGGAATTCCTAAATTCCTTCAAAATTCAGTCCAATTGCCATCTCCCTTTTCAAAAACATTATTTTCAATTATAAATTCTCTCCCTCAGTAAGTTGGGGAGGGGAACTCCCCAACTTACTGAGGAGACTAATAAAAACCCCATTATACTGATGAAGTCATGCAAAACAGCCCCATAATGCCATCTCTTGTTTACTAGGCAGGACCCGCCTGGTTTCCCGAATTCCTAGTGGTGACTCCACAAAATTATTTGTATTTACTTTGTCTAACTTACACATGTATATATTACTATTCATGATGGTTAAAAAAAAAAAAATTAAGCTAACTGTAGGGACTTGTTTTTCTCTCACATCTCCAACATACTTTAATGTTAATAAATTATTTTAACTGTGGAGTCTTGCTCCACTAAACCTTTTACCTGACAAATTGCACCTTCCTAACAGTCTAACCATAACCTCGAGTCATCTTTCACTCTCCTCTTTTGTCTCACACATCCATTCAGTTTCTAAATCCTGTCAATGGTACAACTTTACGAATTTTTCCCTCCTTAATCTGGAGCAGCCACCACTCAAGGCCTCAATACTTCTCAAATGTATTATTATTATATGAGCCTAACTGGTCTCTCAATATCTAATCCTGCCTTTCCCACCCACATCATTACCATAATAACTTTTATGTTGGTCGTGTTAAAAATCCTTGTATCCAAAATTGTCCATTAATGATTTTCTCACTCTGGAATTCATGGCCCTTAATAATGTGACTCCAACCTCATCCTCAGTTCACTGGAGCCAAACTTACCTATACTTCCCATGCCTGAATACATTCCATTTCTTCTGGTGTTCTGCCATTCTGCCCTTCTACGCTGCCCTCTCTGAAATACTTCACCAAGTACTCATCTCTAGAAGCTCATCTTTTAAGCTCTAACTCAGAAAACCAGCCACTTTTTACAATCCTCCATTCCTCCAACAGAAGTGATCTCATAACATTGATTTCATAGGAACTCGTCATAATTTATACTACATTTAATTGCGTACAAGTTTCTCTCTCATACTAGATAAGAACAAGAACTATTTTTATCTTTACCTTTCAGAAGCATAGGTCTTACATTAATAATAAATCACTCAATAGAATTTTTTAATGAAAATATATCTGTCCCACTGCTAATCTTTCTTTCCTTCACTTTCAGCTTATAATGTCATCTAGAAGAGATTGTTAACTTAAGCCTCAACTGATCTCTGCCCTTAATATGAATTTTATCACTTGGTCACCAGCACCTTATTTAATCATGAATGATATGTAAAATTGGCAACTGAGCCATTCTCAGCATCCCTCACAGTGTCAATAAGCAGATGTTTTTATATAGAGGTAAATTTTTTTCTAGGGAGAAGCTGCAATACAATTCCAGGCTACCAAGGTAAAATATGGTAAATGCACACTCGTTTTTAAATAAATAAGTAACTCCAGCTGAGACAACTTCTTTTGGTTTATCCCTTGCAAAGCATTGAGTGCTTGGGCCACAATTAATATTCACACATGTAGATTTAAAGCTAGAAAGGCTTTTAAAGGTCATCTAACCCATACCCTTATTGTACAAATGAGGAAAAAAGCCCAGGATTGTAAAGGTAGTAAGTGGCTGACATGGGATTCAAATCCAGAACCTCTAACTCCAAACTCTGTGCTCATGGCAACAGTTTGCTCTCGCAAGTAGGTAATGGAATTGAATGCTACATTTAAAAAAAAATACATGCTAGTGGATATCCTGCCATCTAGGGAAGGGGTGGGGAAGTTGGGGGGAAAAAAATTTGTAACGGAAAGCTATGTAAGGGTTATTGTTGAAGAATTACCCACACATATGTTATGCAAATAAACTAAAATTAAAAAAAAAGTTAAAAAAAAATAAATAAATTTAATTAAATAAAAATAAAATAAAATAAAAAAAAATACATGCAGTAGAGAATGAACAGAGGCTCGTGGATGTGACAGCTAATGTGTTGGTGGCAGGACAAGAGGGAATGGAACTGAGGTTTTAGGTGTTTAATAAAAGTTACCAGAAAATGAAGGGGCCTTAGACATATAAAAAGTTAAAGAACACAGTCAACCTTATAAAAAGGCTTCTGGGCATCACTGAATTATCAATGGTGGAAGTAACCTCAGAGCTTTAGATCTGGAAAGATCCTTAGAAATTACCTAATCTGACCCTCTCTATTTTACAGATGAAGAAACTGGGGCCCAGAAAAGTGATCTGCCTAAAGTCACATAATTAATTTAGAACCCAAGTCTTCTAAATCCAAATAATTACTTCCACTGTACCATGATTACCAAGCTTAACAATAATTCACATGTATGGATGTTGCACTATCTTCACAATAACTCTAATTCTAATAAGCTAGTTGTCCAAGGTAGCACCTAGTAAGTATCTAAAATAGAATCCAACCCTTAAAAATTACAAGTTGGGAGACAGTTATTTCTCCACTGGCAAGATTGCAACTTTAAATGAACAAGAGTAGGCCTCATGTTTCATGGACGCCTTAGTAGTATACCACCTCTCCTTATTCCATGCATATACCTATGCATGTGATGTCAGGACTCTTGTAGAGAACTTGTTTAAAACCCAGACTCCAAAAGAATGCAGTATGTCTAAAAGCAGAGGCTATTTGCACATTATTTTATTGTTTTTACATATGTAAAATATCCCTTGATATTGCTTATTTAATAGCATTTTAGTTCCTGCTTGCTCTTTAATGCTGAATTCATCTGTTGTAACAAAAGCAGTATTCAAAGCCTGTTGTATGAGAGCTGTGAGCATCCAGTTTCTGAGGCTGTTCTTGTCACTGCTATCAAATACCTGGCACCTTCTCTCACCTGGTGTCAATCAGCAAGTCTGGGAAATGAGGTGAAAACTCTGAGTTGGAATCTAAGAAGCCTAATTTGAAATGACTTTAAACTATAGAATGACAAAAGTGTGAAATACCTCACTTGATGAAAAATGATGGTGGGATCCATTCTATATATCCCATAAACTAATCCCTAACAAGCACATGATAAAAATCTGCTCACAAGGCTTCATGGTCATCCTCCATCCTACTCTTGATCTTGAGAGTAAGGATTACTCATTTTATCAGCATAGGAGGGAAAAGAGAAAAAGGGAACAAAGAATAAACCCTTGAAAGCAAACTCTTCGGCTCTTCCTTCTGAACCTGCCCTAATACCTAATCCATGCACAGAAAAAGTCAATTCCTCTTTCTAATTTGTGAGCCAGAGATTTGAACTTCTTGAGTCATTAGTGTATTCCAGCTTTTGCTTTCTCTCATACAGGCAATATAATCAACTTCAATATTCTTTTTCTGTAAAATTCATGGTTTCCACCAAAAAAAAAAAATCTTTATTTTGATGAGAAGCATTTTGTTTTTTAAACCACATGATGATCTTATACAGCTTGCCCTGTAGGACACCATTCTAAGTCATTAAACATGCCAAATGGATTCTGAATAAAGCTACAAAGCCCAAGTTATGCACAAATATCTCAGGCATGTAACTTTACAAACCTATATACAAAAAAAAAATGTAAACAATAAATGCAGCATGTAAATAATCAAAGGATGCACAGGAAAAACATGTAAAGTCCTACCCTTCTGAGGGGCAGTCTTCTCTTTGCCCCTTGGAGACGGGCCACTCAACTCCTCCCAATTCAACTGGTTAGGCCCACTGAGAACAAAACAAAAGTGCTCTGAAGACAATGTTTTTAACTGAAGGATCTGGAAAGCTGGTGAGGGGGCAGTCAACCCCATCAAGTCTGAGATACAGAGAGGAGGAGGAGACACACCTCACAGCTGCAAAGTCCTCCAGAATACAGTCCCTAGGACTTCCAGGGGGCTCTGTTCATTGCTGTCCAGGAGTTAGGACTAAATGATGCAAATGCGAACTCAAAAGACTTCAGAAGGTACAGGAAACATGTGCCCTGTGTCCATGACTATCATGAATATGGGACAGAAGTGAGGCCCCCAAGTCTTTGTTATAAAAGACCCTTTTGGGGGAGCAGGAGGAGAGATGCTGTGGGGTAAGAAGGGATAGAGAAGCTGTGGTGAAGGACACACATCAATATGGTCTTTTAGAGAATTCCAAGATTTGCACTGGTCCTACACTTAAATGACTCCTACTGGAACAGCAAGGAAGGGCTGCAGGGACCAAGTGGGGTGAGGGAGAACTTCTGTATCCAGAGAAACCATGTAATACACGTATCAGCTTGTGATCCACGAAAGTGCAATCATGTGAAACCAATGGGCACTATGGTGAGAAGAGAAAATAACCAGGGTTAACATTGAGCAGAGTCCTGCAGGGCAGTGGGCATGGTGTTTGCCATGGCATGCCATCTGCTGGCTATGGGAAGGCAGGTGGATATAAGGGCATGAGCTGGGCCTTGCAGGTATGGGTACAAACAGATGAGCGTAGGTATGTCCTTGTTCATTAGTGGGAGGGCAGGTCCTCCACCTGGACACTGGGTGCTCACACGCTCAAAGGCAGCATACCTGGAGCAGATGATGGTCTGGAGGAGCCCAGACCAGTTGGAGGAACTTGATCAAGGCCATTTACTGTCCTGGAAAGTGATAGAAAAAAAGAAAAACAAAGAAAAAGCACCTTTTAAAAACCATTGTGCAAACATCATAAAAATTCCCTTTTTCATCCTCAAATCTACCTCCTCTCTATTAATGGTTCCCTAACTGTACAAGGAACTACTATGTACCCCATTCTAGCCACTGGAGATTAGAATAAACCAAGTGAACTCAAGAGGACTTGGTTGCCAATCCCTGGTGCACACCCTTCTCACTTAATAAGGCACAATAGTGACAGCTGCAGCACTAGTGGTAGTTCCTTCAGAGCCACACCTTTAAGCAGTGGGCAGGGGCCAATTTGTGGGCACCAGAAATGTTCCAGACTATGGGTATTGCTTCAACGTTTTAACACAATAAACTGCTCTATTATAGAAAGAGCTTTTTTTCCCCTCTCAAGGAAAACCCCATATTAAGCCACCTAGGAGTCGCAATTCAAACTTCAAGGAGCTATCTCTGTCCCTGCCTTCATCCCTTAGTGAACAAGGGGCCAAGGCACAAATCCCAGGATTTGGAAAAAAAGGACTTCCATGCTCCTTTGCAAGCAAATATAGTACAGGTTCTAGAAATTTAACTAAAGTCAATGTGTAGTTTAAGAAGGAAAAAAAAAATCAAATAACTTATTCTGCTCAAAATGAACAATGAACATTTTTACAACACAGTAGAGTTTGGAAATTTATTTTAAAATTAGTGGGGGAAAGGAGATTCAGCATGCCTCTTTTCTAGCATGGAGGAGAGGAACAAAAAAAAAAATTCTCAAAATGATTTTTTTCCCCTAGATTTTCATCTCTCATCCCAACTCCAAAAAGAACACAATTACTCCTTTTCTGCTACCTGTCTCAACTTCCAAAGCATTCAAGTCTGTGGCAAGTTTCAGAAATTGCCAGCATCAAGGCAGGAGGCTGGGGTAAATCTAAGGCTAACTTGGTTTGATGCTTGAAAGAATTCGCTCTCGCATCCATGAGTCTAAGGGCCTCCCTGAGAAGAGGAAAAAGTTTCTATATAAAAATATTTTAAGTGAATAACATCCCACAATGTTCAGAGGTAGCATTTCAATATCATAAGCCAATGTTTTTACTCTAAAACTCTCTAGGAAGCACAATAAACTATTGGCAGCACATTTCACAAAGAAAGCATAACTTCAAAGGTAAATTAAGGGGTCAGTGACTTCTATGTGAAAACTTAACTAAATCAAGCCAATGAACATGACTACTAGCAACATTGCTACTTCAATCTTTACAAAATGCTTCCTCCTGACTCTAAGAAGTTGTAAATACCTAGATACCATGAAAACTAACTACCATTTCTCTGATTAGAGTTTAATGGGGGAAGAGAAGCTGAAGCTCAGAAACAGTTGCAGTTCTCATCAACATCCCTGCTGTTTTAAAAATGGGAAATCACTAGAGAAATTATTTATATATATTTCCCTATATGTCATTATTACTCACTTTGGGGTCCAACATCTGCCTCCTAAAATAAGCAAGAAGAATATGGGGAATACATATGCTACGATTTTGGATTTCAAAAACTATTAGATGACAATATGAAACACATAAAATCACATTAGATTAGTATGAAATAAATTCTGGTTGGAGATCATTGTACACGGCAACAAGACTATATGATGATCAATTCTGAAGGACATGGTTCTTTTCAACAATGAGATGTTTCAAACCAGTTCCAATTGTTCAGTGATGAAGAAAGTCATATACACCCAGAAAGAGGGATCTGAATGTGGACCACAACATAACATTTTCATGCGCTCTATTGATGTTTGTTTGCATTATGTTTCTCAGATTTTTTTTTCTTGTAGATTCGATTTTTCTTGTACAGCAAGATAACTGTATAAATAGGTATATACATATTCGATTTGTCAAGTATTTTCATAATTAACATGTATTAGACTTCCTACTATCTAGGGGAGGGGGTGTAAGATGGGAGGGAAAAATTTGTAACAGAAAGCTTTGCAAGGATCAATGTTGAAAAAGCTTTAATTAAAGAAAAAAGAAATAACTTCTGATTCCACTTTACCTAGAGCCCTGATCACACTGACACTAGGGCTTTCAAAATTTATCACTACCTAACTCAAGAGGGTTTTGTAAAATAACTAATTAATAATTCAAGAGAAATAACTAATGCTCTATCTAAAAAACTAATGGAAAAGTAACTATTAGGGAGGAGGAAAGGTAAAAGAAGCTAAGAAAAGAAGAGGGAACTGAAAATACAACTATGAACTTTAACCCTGAGGCAAATTTCTACCCAGGTTTTTCTTAAGGTTTCCTGTGGAGAAGTGAAGTAGATCTAAATCTAATTACCAAATTACTAAAAATCAAATCCCCAATCGCCTAACATACACAGAAAGTTTAAAAATAGTTGCTAATTGCTCCAAAGAAAAAATTCCTAATCAGCCAGTTAACCAATAGTAAATATCAAGGATTTACCATGAGCCAGGTACTGTGCTAAACACTAGAGATACAAAAAAAAAAAGAAAAAAATACAATCCCTGCCCTTAAAGACTATATATTCTAATAGGGAAGACAACACATATAACTAGGTACAAACATACATACAGAGTAGATGATGGTAATATGAAAGAAGGCATTAGCAGCTGGGGACACTGGGAAAGTCTCAAGCAGAAGGTCCCCTTTGAGCTAAGTTTAGAAATCAAGGAAACAAAGACAGGAGTAAGGGAGAACAAAACATTCCCGGTATAGGAAGACATCAGAAGGAGGGAGATGGGATACAGGGTATTGTGTTAAAAAGATTTTCAAGCAGGCCTGCGTTGCTGAATTTTGTAGTGTGTAGAAGAGAGTAAAGTATAAGACTGGGAAAGACAGAAGGAGTAGAGGAGCTATTCATGTTATGAAGAGTTTTAAATTTCAAAGACAGGACTTTTTATTTGCTCATGGCAGTGGTCACTCTGCAGGTGACATGGTCAGACTACACTTTAGAAATATGACCTTGGCAACTGAGTAGAAGATGACCTGGTGTAGGGGGGGTCAGATTTGAGGCCCAGCGACTAATTAAGAAAGTTTTTGCACTAGTCCAGATATAATAAAGGCCTTCAACAGGGTGGCAGCCATATGATTAAAAAATAGGCTACATCTAAGAGACCGTAGAAATGACAAGATTTAACAACAGAATGGATTTGTGAGAATGAGGGGAGATAAAAAAGCTATTTAGTGGCACTAAAACCTGAACTGAAGCTCCTTCAGCTTTTTATAAAAATAGAATGCAATATGTAGCCATCTCAAAAGAGGTCACTAACGAGCTATAAGCTAGTTAAAACTGAAAAATGAATAGAAATTCCTTAAGGGCAGTTTTTGTCTTTGTATCTCCAGCACAGTGCTGGCATAGCGCAAGTCTTATTTGTTGAATTGAAATGAATCAGGCCCATGCAGTTAGTATGCTGAATTTTGGTTAATTTCTCTTCTACAAGACACCAGGATTCAAACAATGCACCTAACCACAGGTTGAATTGAATTACCCATGAACAAGGTGGAGAATATGACTTTTTCTTGCCTAAGAAAAGAAAAAAGGAAACAATTTATGTAAATAGTAACACAAATTATTTTCATATTATTCATGAAAAATTAACACATGCAAATGTGCATAAGGCCCAAAAGAAATTAGATTGTTTAAAGACCAGCATCTGACATAACACATTGCCTTTCTTTCCTGGCATCATACTAGAGCAGTAATCAAATAGCAATCTGATTTTGCTTTATTTTGATTTCAATTAAATTATCTTTTGTACTATTATGAACTTGACAATCATTTTGGGGATCAAAGAAAATAGGAAATGATGATTCTATATGAAACCATAAATCTCTATTACATATAGCTTGGGACATTAAAAGTTCACAATCAATATAGTATGTAAAAGCTACAATAATATAGCAGTTCTAAAACTTCTCTGCTATTATATTTCTTTCTGAACTTCCTTCAGCTTCTTTTGTTCTTTTATAATATTTCATTCCTTCCTTGGCGGGGGGGCACCACTATGATCATCCTCCCTCCCCCTAAAAGCTCTTCCTTGTAACAAATAGTCAAACAAAGCAAATCAACACGAGTGTCAGCATTTATTTTTTTCTGTGTCACAGCCAACTGTTTTTATCACTTAGATCATCGATCAGTTGTATAATCCAAAGCAAAAGGCAGAGCAAAGCCCCAGGGATGTTTTAAGGCTAGTATATCTACATAAGTGAAAGCCTAGACACCTGGCAATTTGTTTTTGAGGAAGAATTCAGTGGCAGAATATATACTCTTTTAGTTAAGTAATACACTAGGGAAGAACCAAGCATTTTTGGCAGGAAAGAGACACCAAGAGAGGAAGGGGGGAGGAAATAGTGATTAATGTGAATGTGGCAATATACATTTTATAAATTCCTCATTTAGCCAGAATCTTCAAATAAACGGAATCATTCTACAATCTATAAGCCAATGCATACTTTTAAGTTTACTTTCAGGATATGCTCTAGGGCCAATATAAATACAGCATACAAATACTAAACTTTTTATATCTAACCATACCATACAAAACAACCACCTTCATGAAGATGAATCATCAAATTAAAGGTTCCGTTATCAGCCATATACCATTTGTTTTTACAAATGTTTAACAGCACAGGCTGAACTTAAAAGAGTTTCTAAGCCTTAATTAATCAGAACATTCAATTAGTCAAATATCTTACTTATCAGGATATAACTATAATCTGCTAATTCTAATTTGTTATTAAGAGACCATTTAGACAGGACAACATATTTCACACACATTTCTTTTGGCAAAGTAATAAATAAATGTCTGAAAACTAATTTTTTTAAAAAATTTCCAATTGACACAATTTCAAAAATGCAATCTGAACTGCCTTCAGAAAAATTCTGGCAACCAGATGTAATAAAAAAAAAATTCATTTGAGAATAAGAAAACTTTTCAAATTACAAATTTGACAATAAGAATATATATTTTCAAACAAAAAAACAAACAAAAAAAGATCATGTCCAATACTTAACAGAAAATGCTATACCAAAATGCTATTGACTCCCAGTGGGAAATAAAAGGTTTTGTCTTACTGGAAATGCTTTTAAGACTTTTTGGTCTCCTAAAATTAGACATAGAGCAGCTAGGTGGTGTAGTGAATCTGGGTCTGGAATCACTCATCTTCCCAAGTTCAAATATGATCTCACATACATAGATATGTGACCCTGGGCAAGTCACTTTAACCCTGTCTTCTCATCAGTAAAATGAGCTAGAGAAGGATAGCTCCTGTACCTTTGCTAAGAAAACCGCAAAAGGGTTTAAACTGAAAAATGACTCAACCACAAAATTAGGGATAGGAACAGGCCTGTATTCATTCATGTAGGGAACTCCCAAGGCAAGTAAAACCTGTCTACCAAAGCTAGTCTGTACCCTCTTGGTGCAGTCTCAGACTTACCTACAAGACTGAGAAGCTAAGTCACTTGTCCAAGGTCACACTTACATGTCAAAAGAAAGACTTGAACCCAAGGTCTTCCGGACTGCAAAGGGAAGCGAACTTCACTGTTTTTAAAATTACAATACTATCCCTCAAAAAATCAGTGAGAGGTCCTCTGTTCTCTTGTAAAAGAAGCTTGTGACAGTCTCTCTTGTACCCTAGAAGCAAAACTCAACTTACAAAAATGTGTAAAAAAAAGCAGAAAGAGCCCTGACCACAGAAGGTTACTATGACAAGAGGGAAGATGAGAGCACAAACCCAGAAGTGGACAGCTACAGCAAAATGCCTACATGTGAAGTCTCAAAGAGAAATATGAATTGGTCTCAAACTCAAAAGGTTTTCTTGGAATAGCTCAAAAAGGATTTTAAAAATCAAGGGGGAAAATGAGAGCTATGCAAAATTATGAAAAAAAAGTCAATAGTTTAGAAAAGAAAGCACAATAACTGGCTTAAGGAAACAACTCTTCAAAAAAAAAAAAAATAGGATGACCAAAAGGGAGGAAAAGTGAACAAAACAATTTCTTTAAAAATAAAATTGGGGGGCAATTTGATGGCACCAGCCCTGGAGTCAGGAACACCTGAAAAAAAAATAAATAAATAAAATAGGCCAAATGGAAAAGGAGGTTAAAAAAAGCTAATCTAAGAAAACAATTCATTAAAAATTAGAATTGAGAGGGCAGCTAGGTGGCAAAGTAGATAAGAGCACCAACCCTGAAGTCAGGAGGATCTGAGTTCAAATTTGATCTCGGACAATACTTCCTAGCTGTGTGATCCTGGGCAAGTCACTTAACCCAAATTGCTAAAGAAAGAAAAGAAAAGAAAGAAAAAGGAAGGAATGGAAGGAAAGGAAGGAAGGAAGGAAAGGAAGGGAAGGAAGGGAAGGAAAGGAAGGAAGGAAAGGAAGGGAAGGAAGGGAAGGAAAGGAAGGAAGGGAAGGAAGGGGAGGAAGGGAAGAAAGGAAGGAAGGAAGGAAGAGAGGAAAATCGAATTGGACAAGTGGAAGAGAGTTGACTCAATGAGACATCAAGAATCAATCAAACAAAATCTAAATAAAAGAAAATGTAAAATATCTCCTTAGAAAAACAAGTAACCTGGGGAAAAAATTCAGAAGAGATAATTTAAGAATTATTGGGGAAGGAAGGAAGGAAGGAGGGAAGGAAGGGAAGAAAGGAAGGAAGAAGGGAAGGAAGGGAAGGAAGTCTGGTCAACATCTTTTAAGGAATCATCAAAGAAAACTGCCTCAATATCCTAAAACCAGAGGGTAAAATAGTCACCAAAAGCCACCTAAAATGAAAACTCCAAGGAATATTGTAGCTAAATCCTGAAATCAAGCATCAAGAAACAATTCATATATTGAGGAGCCACAACTCAAAATACTGAGGACCTAGCAGTTTCCATATTAAAGATTCAGAGGGCCTAGAATATAATATTCCAGAAAGCAAAGGAGCTTGAATTACAACCAAGAATCAACTACCTAGCAAAACTGAGCATTATCTTTCAGAGGAACAGATGGACATTTCAATGAACTAAGAGATTTTCAATCATTTCTGATAAAAAGACGAAAACTGAACAGAAAATGTGATCTTCAAATATATGACTCAAAAAAAGCACAAAATGGTAAACAGGAAAGGAAAAACATGCTATTTTATTCTTTATTTTTTTTTTTGGAGGAGGCAATTGAAGTTAAGTGACTTGCCCAGGGTCACACAGCTAGGGAATGAAGTGTCTGAGACCAAATTTGAACTCAGATCCTCCTGACTTCAGGGCTGGTGCTCTATCCACTACGCCACCTAGCTGCCCCTAAAAGATGCTATTTTAAAGATCATGGGGAAATGATACTTGTAGGGTTTGAACCTTAATCTCATTAGAATTTACTCAAAGAAGGAATAACATACACACTCAACTGGGTATAGAAATTTATCTTGGAGAACCGAGGGGAAGTGTAAGAAAAGGGAAGACAAAGAGAAGGGAGGGCAGATTGAAAGAGGTGGGAATCAAAAGCAAAACACTAGTGAGGAAGAAAAGGGTGAAAGGAGAGAATAAATGGGGAAAATATGATGGAGGGAAATACAGAATTAGTAATCAATAGTGAAGATCAATGTGAACTCTCTCATAAAATAGAAGCAGGTAGCTAGAACCCTATAATATGTTATTTATAAGAAATATATTTGAAGCAAAGATACACATAGATTAAAGCAGAATATTAAACTTCAGCTGAAGTAAAAAAAAAAAAACAATAACAGGAGTAGCAACTGATTTCAAAGCAAAACTAAAAATAGATCTAATTAAAAGGAAGGAAATTACATCTTGCTACAGGGTACCATAAATAATAAAGTTATAGCAATATTAAACATATATGCACCAAATGGTATAGCATTCAAATTCTTTGAAAAGTGAGTTACAAAAAGAAATGCCATCAAAACTATACTAGTGGTGGATTTCAATCTCCCTCTCTCAGAAATAGATAAATCTAACCACAAAAGAAAAAAAAAAGAAGAAGAAGAAGAAGAAGAAGAAGAAAGAAGTTAGGAGGTAAAGAGAATCTTAGAAAAGTTAGGTATGATAGATCTCTGGAGAAAACTGAATGAAGATAGAAAGGAATATATCATTTTCTCAGAAGTATATGGCACCTATCCAAAAACTAATTATATATTAGGGCATTAAAAACCTCACAATCAAGTGCAGAAAAGCAGAAATATTAAATATTATCATGACACAATAAAAATTACATATAATAAAGGGCCACAGGAAAAAACAAACAAAACAGAAAAACTTGATTAATTTGGTCAGAAAAAGAAAAGAAGAAAAACCAAATTACCAGTTTCATTTCAAAATGAGAAGAGTGAACTTACCACCAAATGAAGAGGAAATTAAAGCAATAATTAGGAACTATTTTGCCTAACTAATAAATCTGACAACCTATTGAAATGGATGAATATTTACAAAAATATAAATTGATCAGATTAACAAAGGTAAGAAATAAAATACTTAAATAATCCCATTAAAAAAAAAAAAAAGAAATTGAACAAGCTATCAATGAACTCCCTAAGAAAAAAGTTTAAGGGCCAGATGGATTTACAAATGAATTCTACAAAACATTTAAAGAATTAATTCCAACACTATATAAATTATTTGGGAAAGTAGGTAAAAAAAGGAGTTCTACAAAATCCCTTTTATAACACAGATATGGTGCTGATACCTAAACTAGGAAGAGCCATAACAGAGAAAGAAAATTACAAACCAATTTCCCTAATGAATACTGATGCAAAAATTTTAAATAAAATACGGACAAAGAGGTTACAGCAATTTATCACCAGGATAATATACTATGACCAAGTGGGAGTGATACCAGGAATAAAGGGTTGGTTCAATATCAGGAAAACTATCAGCATACCTGACTATATCAATAACCAAACCAACAAAAAACATGATTATCTCAAATGATGCACAAAAAGCATTTGACAAAATACAACACCCATTCCCAATAAAAACACAAAAGAGTATAGGAATAAAGAAAGTTTTCCTTGAAATGATAAGCAGCATCTATCTAAAGCCATTAGCAAGCATCAGGGTGAAACAAGAATGTGTATTATGATCCCTAAAATGTTAGCTTTTGCAATAAGAGAAGAAAAAGAAATTGAAGAAACAATGAGGAAACAAAACTATTACTTCTTTAACAGATGATATGTCCTATTTGAAAAACTCTAAAGAATCAGTTAAAGGGGCAGCTAGGTGGCGCAGTGGTTAGAGCACCAGCCCTAAAGTCAGGAGGACCTGAGTTCAAATCTGGTCTCAGACACTTAACATTCCCTAGCTGTGTGACCCTGGGCAAGTCACTTAACCCCAATTGCCTCAGCAAAAAAAAGCAAAAAAAAAAAAGAAGAAGAATCAGTTAAAACCTATTTGAAAACAATTACAATTTTAACAAAGTTGCAGGACATAAACCCACATAAATCATCAACATTTCTATGTATTACCAACAAAGTCCAGCAGCAAGAGATAGAGAAATATCATTTAAAATAATTGTAGACAATATAAAATATTTGGGAATCTATCTGCCAAGACAAATCCAGAAACTATATAAATAGCATTACAAAACACTTCACACAAATAAAATCAGATCTGAACAACTGGAAAAATATCTATTGTTCATGGGTAAGCTGAGCTAATATAATAAAAATAATAATTCTACCTACATCAATCTACTTATTCAATGTCATGCTAATCAAACTACCAAAAAATTATTTTAAAGAGCTAGAAAAAATAGCAACAAAATTCATCTGGGAAAAACAAAAGGTCAAAAATATCAAAGGAATTAATGAAAATATAAAAAGGAAGATGGCCTAGCCATACCAGACCTAAAACGATATTATAAAGCAGCAATCATCAAATCTACTTGATAATGGGTAAGAAATAGAGGGGTAGATCAGTAGAATAGATTAGGTCCACAAGACACAATAGTCAATGATCATAGTAACCTAGTGTATGATAAATCCAAAGACTCCAGCTTCTGGAGTAAGAACTCATTATTTGGCAAAAACTGCTGGGAAAACTGGAAAATAATATGGCAGAAACTAGGCACAGACTAACTTCTCATAATCTATACCAAAATAAGGTCAAAATGGATGAACAAGGAAAAAGAAAGGAATCTTAACAGCTACCAGAAAAGTCTGTTGAGTTACTTTATGGGGAGAGAGAAATGGAAAGATCTCAACAACAGAACATGGAAGCTGGCATGTTAGAAATGTTATAGAATGATAGGCCTTAGAAATCATTCAGCCTAAATGAGATTACAGAAAGTTATCCCCAGGATAATACACCATGACCAAGTAGGATTTATACCAGGAATGCAGGGCTTTTAGGAAAACTATTAGCATAATCAATTATATTAATAACCAAACTAACAAAAACCATATGATTATCTCAATAGATGCAGAAAAAGCCTTTGATAAAATCCAACACTCATTCCTATTAAAAACACTGGAGAGTATAGGAATAAATGGGCTTTTCCTTAAAATGAGTAGTAATATCTAGTTAAAACCATCAGCAAGCATCATATGTAATGGAGTCAAAATAGAACCATTCCCAATAAGATCAGGAGTGAAACAAGGCTGCCCACTGTCACCATTACTATTTAATATTGTCTTAGAAATGTTAGCTTTGGCACTAAGAGAAGAAAAAGAGATTAAAGGAATTAGAGTAGGTAATGAGGAAACCAAATTATCACTCTTTGCAGATGACATGATGGTATACTTAGAGAACCCTAGAGACTCAACTAAAAAACTACTAAAAACAATTCACAACTTTAGCAAAGTTGCAGGATACAAAATAAATCCACATAAATCATCAGCATTTTTATATATTACCAATAAAGTTCAGCAGCAAGAGATACAAAAAGAAATTCCATTCAAAATAACTGTTGATAGTATAAAATATTTGGGAATCTATCTGCCAAGGGAAAGTCAAGAACTATACAAACTAAACTACAAAACACTTTCCACACAAATAAAGTGAGATCTAGTCAATTGGAAAAACATAAAATGCTCATGGGTAGGCCAAGTGAATATAATAAAAACGACAAGCCAAGTGAATATAATAAAAACGACAATACTACCCAAACTAATTTACTTATTTAGTACCATACCAAGCAAACTCCCAAGAAATTATTTTACAGATCTAGAAAAAATAGTAGCAAAATTCATTTGGAAGAACAAAAGGCCAAGAATTTCAAGGGAATTAATGAAAAAAAAGGCTGATGAAGGTGGACTTGCTGTACCAGATCTAAAACTATATTATAAAGCAGCGGGCATCAAAACCATTTGGTACTGGCTAAGAAATAGAGTAGTTGATCAGTGGCATAGGATAGGATCATAAGACAAACTAGGCAATAACTATAGCAATTTAGTCTTTGATAAACCCAAAGACCCCAGCTTCTGGGATAAGTACTCACTATTTGACAAAAACTGCTGGGAAAATTGTAAACTAGTGTGAAAGAAATTAGGGCTTGACCCACATCTAACACCACATACCAAGATAAGATCTAAATGGGTTCATGATCTGGATATAAAGAGTGATATTATAAGTAAATTAGAGGAACATAGAATAGTTTACCTCTCCGACCTATGGAGATGGAATAAATTTATGTCCAAAGAAGAACTGGAACTCTTTTTTTTTTTTTTATTAATACTTTTTATTTGCAAAACATATGTATGGGTAATTCCTAAACATTACCCCTTACAAAGCTTTCTGTTACAAATTTTTCCCCCCTACTCCCTACCCCTCCCCTAAATAGCAGGATATCCATTACATGATAATTATGTTAGAATACTTAAATCAAATATATGTATAGTTATTGCCACACATCATTTTTTTGTTCAGGAGAAATCGTATCTATAAGAGAGAATAATCCGATAAAGGAAATACAATGCAAGCAAACATCAATAGAGAACATGAAAATGTTATGTTGTGGTCCACATTTCACATCCCTCTCTCTGGGTGCACATGGCCTTCTTCACTGAACAATTGTTTTTTTGTTTTTTTTTTTAATTTTATTTTATTTGCATAACATATGTGTGGGTAATTCTTCAACAATAACCCTTACATAGCTTTCCATTACAAATTTTTTCCCCCCAACTTCCCCACACCTTCCCTAGATGGCAGGATATCCACTACATGTTAATTATGTTAAAATATTGGCAAATCGAATATATGTATACATATTTCCAAACTTATCATTGTTGTGCAAGAAAAATCTTATCTACACAAACGATATATCAGATAAAGGAAACACAATGTAACCAAACATCAATCAAGGAGTATGAGAATGTTATGTTGTGGTCCACATTTCACATCCCTCTCTCTGGGTGTATATGGCTTTCTTCAGTGAACAATTGGAGGTGATTTGAAACATATCATTGTTGAAGAGAGCCATGTCCATCAGAATTAATCGTCATATAGTACTGTTGTTGCCGTGTATAATGATCTCCTGGTTCTGCTCATTTCACTCAGCATCAGTTCATGCAAGTCTCTCCAGGCCTCTCTGAAATCATCTTGCTGGTCATTTCTTACAGAACAATAATATTCCATAATATTCATATACCATAATTTATTCAGCCATTCTCCAATTGAAGGGCATCTATTCAATTTCCAGTTAAAGAACTGGAACTCTTAATTGAACACCGGATAGATAATTTTGACTATATTAAGTTAAAAAGTTTTTGTACAAACAAAATCAATGCAGTCAAGATTAGGAGGTAAGCAATAAATTGGGAAATCATCTTTACATTTAAGGGTTCTGATAAAAGTCTCATCTCTAAAATATATAGAGAATTGTCTCATATTTATAAGAATTCAAGCCATTCTCCAATCGATAAATGGTCAAAGGATATGAACAGACAATTTTCAGGGAATGAAATTAAAACTATTTGTAGTCATATGAAAATGTGCTCCAAATCACTATTGATCAGAGAAATGCAAATTAAGACAACCCTGAGGTACCATTACATACCTGTCAGATTGGCTAAAATGACAGGAAATGATAATGATGAATGTTGGAGGAGATGTGGGAAGGCTGGGACACTGATGATCCACAACATTGGTTGGTGGAGCTGTGAACGAATCCAGCCATTCTGGAGAGCAATTCGGAGCTATGCTCAAAAAGTTATCAAAATGTGCATACCATTTGACCCAGCAGTGTTTCTACTGGGCTTATATCCCAAAGAAATCATAAAGGAAGGAAAGGACCCCACATGTGCAAGAATGTTTGTGGCAGCCCTTTTTGTAGTGGCTAGAAACTGGAAACTGAATGGATGCCCATCAATTGGAGAATGGCTGAATAAATTATGGCATATGAATATTATGGAATATTATTGTTCTGTAAGAAATGACCAGCAGGATGATTTCAGAGAGGCCTGGAGAGACTTATATGAACTGATGCTGAATGAAATGAGCAGAACCAGGAGATCATTATACATGGCAAAAACAATACTATATGATGATCAATTCTGATGGACATGGCTCTCTTCAACAATGAAATGTTTCAAACCACTTCCAATTGTTCACTGAAGAAGGCCATATACACCCAGAGAGAGGGGTGTGAAATGTGGACCACAACATAACATTTTCATGCTCTCGATTGATGTTTGCTTGCATTGTTTCCTTTATCTGATTTTTCTTTCTTGTAGATACAATTTTTCTTACACAACAATGATAAGTATGGAAATATGTGTACATATATTCGATTTGTCAAGTATTTTAACATAATTAACATGTAGTGGATATCCTGCCATCTAGGGCAGGGGTAGGGAGTAGGAAGGAAAAATTTGTAACAGAAAGCTTTGTAAGGGTTGATGTTGAAGAATCACCCATACATATGTTTTGGAAATAAAAAATAAATGAATAAATGAATAAAAGAAATCATTCAGCCTAATCAAAGTACGACCTATAAAAATAGGTATCAAGAATCATCTCTAGAAAAATGTCCTCTAAAAAAATCATGGTACCACTAAAAAAAAAAAAAAGAAAGAAAAATGTCCTCTAGATAAATTGGTATAGATTATATTGATAACTCATTACATTTTCCCACTGAGATTTAGATGTACAATAAAGTCTTTAAATGTCTTGGTTTGTTTTTTTTAATTACATGCAATTCAAATAAAAAGGTTTTTTTTTTTACCACTTTTCCAAAGTTGGCATTGACATATATTAAATGGAATAAGTGAACCTCAGGTTCACTGAAGCCAGAGAGCATTCCCTTTACCAAAAGAAGCATCAGAGCACCATCTGGCCTTCACATGAGTCCTCCTTGCCCACTAGGAAACACAATGACTATCTAACATAGATTTATCTTTCTTCATGTTTCTAACTAGCCTTATTTTGTTAGCCATAATTCAATTACCTGAAAAAGTGACACAAAATAAACAAATAAAGTTTCCAACTTATAGAAGGATCAGAGCTCAAAAAATTTATCTATAGGTCAGATGTTCAAAGCACATTTTCCCACAGGAAATATTTTAACTGATAGCTAGATTCCTAGGCCAATCCACAAAAATATTTTTAGTCCATAACATGATTACAGTAACATTATACTGTACTAATACACACAATTAGTATACTGATCACCCCAAACCAACACTTAAGACATTATTTCTATGTGAAAATAAATTAGTTCCAGCACAAAATCTTCCTTCATACTCCCAACATCCACCTTCTCCTCCCCCTTCCATTAAATTGTTAGTACACTTTCTACAACTAAAAAGAACTATAAATGGGAACAGGTGATTCTAGCCTGCATTTAATTTAATTTCTCCTCATCCTGATGGGAATGCATATTAGTTTATCACTAAGATAACAATACATTTTATGAGTGAAATTATGGTTTAAATTAGTTTCCCTGGAAGAATGTTAATCAACAGGTTTGATAGAATTCTTAGAAAACATGACTGAAAATGGAGAGAAAATAACTGATTTATATAAGATAATTTGAAGTTACGAGGTAAAAATCTAATGTACCTTCTACATAATTTCCAATGTATAAAGGATGTATTCTAATAGATTATTTTCTCCAAGCCTTTACGCAAAAATCAGAGTAAAATGTGGCTACACTCTTCAAGTCTGTCTGAAAAATTACTCACATATTGTCAAGAAGAGTGTTTCCACCAAAAAACTCCAGGAAATATATAAAAATTACTTAATATTTTAGCAATAAAGCTATTAAATCTAATGATGCTTGCTTTGAAAATAAAATGGCCACTAATCAAATAGTATTAATTAGGCAATAGTTGGCTGGATCCAGAGACAAATTTTCTAAGTCAAAGATACTCAGTTATATATGTTTGTGCAAATAAAAAAGCTATTTTTACAGTGGGCTTAAAAATACCCTTGGGGTTAACGTACTTCATAAATTTGTTATAGCTAATAAGGAAAACAAGAATTGCAAGCCCACTAAGTCTATGAAATCTTTTAACTAATGTTTTGCTTTCATAGGGAAAATGAAAGAAAAGAACTTCCTATGTTAGTTATATTAGTGATAGAGATGAAATGACTCAAAAGCTACAAAATCAGAGGTACCCTTAGAAGTAATGACTTCTTTCAGTTTGCCCCAAGTTTTTTCTTTGTGAGTCAACAAGAATAGAGTGAACCCTTGTTACCTTGAAAATGGATTCCAAAATTTGGTTAGAGGCCCTAAAGGGAATAAGAATTCTATTCTAATCCAGCTGATAATACATAATAATATAACACACATAGTTTCTACTGATTTATGCTTTATGAATTTGTACAACTAAGTGTATGCATTTTATGTTCAAGTACACCAAGTTTCATTAAACACACTTGGTCATTTACCAACTTTTCCTAATTTAATTCCCATGTTCTTTAGGACTTACCCTTTATCAAAGAAAGATGTATGCCCAGAACGAGAGAACTTTGTGCTGTTACTATTCACCAGCCCACAATTAACATTCCCTGAAATATAGGATTTCCGTGATGCTTGATCCTTTGCAAAATTCCTGCAAGCAGCTAATTTGGATTCTAAGGCCTAAATTAAAAAAAAATAATGATAATAATAATTCACTTTTCAAAACAGTATCTGCACATAAGAATCTGTATTTTAAGCCATTTCTGTATTCTAATAGATAATTGACACCACTCTCCCATATAATAAAGGCTACAGGCCATCTAAATAACTTGTCTATAATTAAAATGTTCAGAAAAAAAGTTACTACTGGTTTAGTTCTCATATATCCCCTAAAAATCCTATATGGTTTTCTGCCAAATTGGAGAAGCCAAGAGTAAAGTTAGCATGTTAACGACATGATCCATCTTATTATTCCCATTTCATGGATGGGCAAATAAGATACAGAGGAAAAAAGAAAGAATAATTCTTGCAATAAACAATATGACTGTAGGGGCTTATGTACACAAGCATATTATAATATTTCATAAATACATAACCCTTTAAGGTTTACGATGCATTCACAAGTATTAAGGTATTTTATTCATAAAAATAATTAAACTATTTATCTGAAAAATTAATATGAACTTTCATGTTTAAATATTTTATTTATTCCCCAACTGCATATAAAGATCATTTTTAATATTCATTAATTTTTTTTAATTCCAAACCTCTCTCACCTTTCCCTTCCATGAGACAATAAGCAATTTGATATAGGTTATTCATGTGCATTCATGTAAAACATATTTCCATATTGTGAATTCCATGATGTGAAAGAAGATAGACCAAAAAGGAAAAAAAAAAAAACCCAGGAAAAAAAATAAACTAAAAAATATTATGCTTCGATCTGCACTCAGACATCATTAGTTCTTTCTTTGGTTGTATATATAGCATTTTTCATGAGTCTTTTGAAACTTATTACTGAGAAGTGCTAAGTCAAATCAGCTTCTATTCCATATTTTTCAGAGAAGTTTCAACTTAAAATTAAGATACTGGAACCTTAGTTTCTTTCCCTTTTTTATCCTTAGAGGTTTATGGTGAACCAGCATCAAGGCAGGAAATGAGAGGAAGTAAGAAATTCAATCACATGAATAATTAAGTTGGATTGGTTGTATCTTGCCAAAACAAACAAACAAAAAACGAAATGAGGAGTTGGTTTTCTATTAAAAAGTTTAGACATTACATTCTATGGTTTCTCAATTTTGTCTAAACTTTCTTAATAGTAAGAAGAGTTCCTTTCTATTGTATGCTTCCAACATAATACAGATTAAGTACATAGTTAATGAAATTTAAAGGGACAAATAGTTGAGTGCTCACCCCTACTTTCCTCAAAAGATCCCCCACAATGTTTAATGCAGATATCCTTGCAGAAGGAGTTAGTGGGCTGGTGCCAAAACCATTTGGTATACCTAGAAGAAATAAAGACATGTTCAAAACGGTTCTTTCAACTCACTACCAGCAACAGGAGGGACAAAATCCAAACAGAATCCTAATCCACAAACAAATGATAGGAAAGAAAAAAAAGATATTATGTTGCTGAAAGGAAAGAAAGCTCTGCAAGGCCAAAGCCTTTCAAAAAGCTACAGTCTAATTATTCTGAGTCTTTGGGAGCCAGAAGGAAATAGTTGAAAAGGAAAGGTGAAACAAAGACCTTTGGCAGGGTGGACAAAATTTAGGGCAAGGTGAGCTATTTGCTCCTCCTCTCCTTTCTCTCTTAAGTCTTCCACTTTACTCTTAATACCTTTCCCATTCTGCTTCTTCCCTATCCTAAATGTCTCTCTTTTTTTCTCTTTCAGTCACTCTTTTTGATTTGAATGTATACTCTCATCCTCTTTTCCCTAGATGTTTTCCTACCTGTTTTTATCATTTAATTTGGTATATTTAATAAATTTTTATGTACTCTGTGCTTACTTTAAAAACAAGTTAGTTAAATGTCATATTTTTCTCTCAAGATTTTTTTAAATTTGTACATTTTCCCAGTGTTTTCTTTTGGCAAGTCATCCATCCAAAAAAATGTTTTTCATAACTGATTTATGCTCCCTCTTTTTGGTTTTTAGAGTTCTTCATAAATTGGCCTTTCCTACCTGTCCAGCCTATTCCTTACTCCTCTTCCACAAATTCTGTGATCCAGTAGCCTCCTTGCTGTTTCTTACAGATGACACTCTTCAGACTGAGCATTTTCACTGTCCTCAATGCCTAGAAGACTTTCCATCTTCAATTTGCTTGAAGTCTCAGCTAAATTCAAAAGCCTTTTCCCCAGTGTTTCTTACTTTTAATCTTCCCTCTGAGACAATCCCCAAATTTTCCTGTCTGTTTTTTGTTTGTATATAGTTGTTTGTATATTATCTCCCCCATTAGACTATGAGCTTTTCAAGAGCAGGGGCTGTTTGGAGGGATTTTTTTTTTTTTGGCCTTTCTTTGTATTCCTAGCACTTAGCCCAGTGCCTGGCCCATACTAGACATTTAATTATGTTGGTTCTCTGATTAACTAGAAATGTTCTACCCCTTTACCAAAGGCTCATTAAAAATGGCATACTTGATAAAGAGCTGGCTTCCAAATCAGGAAGGTCTGGTTTCAAGCCCTACTTCTGGCTGTGTGATTCTGGAAAGCCAATTAACTTCTAAGTACCCTAAGCAACTCTCTTAGATTAAAAAATTGCTGAGCATGTGTCAATCTGCACTGGTAAAAGTAGTTTTCCAAGAGTTCCCATACTGGTATCACTATACCAAAAGTATCATAGGCCTGGTTCACCAGTATATCCAAATAACTTGCAATTAATTGTCAAATTATTCTAAGTTGACATTATACTGTTGGAAAGAAAAAAATTACAAACCTTTTGGTGAAGGAAAGCTGTTCTCTGTCCCTTTCCCCACAGGAGTGGCTGGTAAAGAAAGGGATGCCTGTACAGCAGAATCCATTTTTTCACAATCTAGAGTTGGAGAACTAGGAGCTGACTTTCTGGTTACTTCTTGTTGCCTTTCACGTACTGCTAATTCTTGTCTTAAATCTACAATTTAAAAAAGTTTAGGTAGTAAAACTTATTAGAAGTAATAGCAACAAAACTTAGTGGATATTATTCAGTAAGCCCCTATCTGAAAGAGTTACTATGAATATACACATTCTTTCAATACTGTGTCAATTATAAATTTTCCAAACCATTCATTTTCTCTTATTTATATATCAGGAGGTATCTACTGGGTTCATATGATGACTCAAATGTTTGTGATATATAAGAATCTTAAAAATGTTTATTCAGTTCTGCTTCCAGACTGGCCCCACACCATCATCCAGAAGAGCAAAGCCTGTGGAGAAAGAGCCTACCATATCCATTCCTATCAATATCCACTGGTGACCAACTACTCCTATCAGGGAGGATAAGCCCAAGAGCCCTAGAAACAGCAGTACTACCTCATATCACTACTTCTAAATTCTCCTAATGAGAATAATTGCAACTCCATGTGACCCCATGGAGGTACTGAAGCTGTCATCTTCTTAAGCAGCCACAATTTCTGAAGATCCAGAAAAAAAAAAAAAAAAGTTAATGCCTGACGACACCAGAAACTGATGTTTTACTAATGGGAACCATACTAATGATGAAGTGTTACCATATGCCTTGGTTCAAATTAAGGATCCCTATGCCTTTAGATCTAATTTATAGCTGAAATCTTCTGTATGTCATATTCCCCCAATAGGATACAAACTCCTTGAGAGCAGAAGTTGTTTAAGCATCCCCACTGCTGAAAACAGCACTATATACACAATAAGCAATTAAATGCTTTTTCATTCATTCAAAAAATATTAAGTGCCTATTATATTTGAAGTCTTGAGAATAATTACTTGTGCCATTGCATACTCAGTTCAAAAAAAAAATCAGGATGAGTCAAAAGTACATCAGATGACTGGATGAAAAGAAATTTAGTATACTTTAATCTCTTAATTGCTTTTCTGAAATAGTAATGTTATTTATGTTCTATTACTAGCAGGTGATATATTCTCTTAACATACTAACAAGAAAAGAAACAATGTCAACAGTGATCTCTCTTTAGGTAATGCTAGATACTTTCAAAATCTTTTTCCTTGATGACCTCTGTAGGACAAATGACAGTGATACTTCCTGGTTCTTCTCCTAAGATGTCAGTCAGTTCCTTCACTTGGCACCATTGGCTTTTTCTTTATCCTTTATTAAGCTTTGTTCATTTTTCAAGGCTTGAACTTCAGTTCTTTTCCCTCTAAGAATTAATTCATATTCTCATGAATTCAAACAGCTACCTTTTAGCTAATGACTCCCAAAACCATATCAAGTGGTTTATAGACTAATGAAGATTTTGAGGTCAGGGGCTCCTTAATAAAAAAGTAAGTTAGAGAAAAGGAGTTGTAAGTTTTAGGCACTGATTGAGAAGTAGAAGAAAATTCTATACCAGAATGGGAAAGGAATGCTATTTCTAAGGCAGTAATAGGATATTCAAATGGAAATGAATTGGAAACATTTGAAAACAGTCCTAGAGTTCAAGTAAAAGATAAAGACTAATAATACAGATGTAGAACTTAGATTCACAAAGGTGATTCTAAAGTTCTAGATAATTGAATAAGTTCTCTAAGCAGAGAACCACCAAATACTCACAGGGAAAATGTCAGGATCAGTAAATATAATAATAAAAATAATTAGTAACAGCTCACATTTGTATATTGCTTTTTACAATTTGCAAAATGCTTAACAAACATAATGTCTTACTTGATTTTTATAATAACTCTGTGAGGTAGACTCTATTATTATTCCCACTTGACAAAGAATCTGAGACTGAGTAAAGTTAAGTGATTTGCCCAATAACAGATAGCAAGTAAATCTCTGAGTCAGAATTCAAATTCAGGTCCTCCTGCTCTATTCATCATGCTACACAGATACCATATAGAATGAAACTAAATGTTCTGGATTAATCACTGCAGAAAAGAACAACTGTACCTCTTGCTTCATCCTTTAGTCTCTGTACAGAAACCAGCAAAGATTCCTTTTCATCAAGTTCACTTTCCAAAAATGCATTTCGTTCAATGGCTTGATTCAGCCTTTGTTCAAAGTCTTCCAACGAAACTATTGTAGCCCTAAAATAAAAGCCAAAATATTAATTTTCATAAAATAAAGTATTTACGTGCAACATATACAAATAGTTAAGAAAAAACAAAATTATTCCATTTTTTATTTTTATCATTTCATCCAAAATGATTTCTCTTCCTCTGAATTCACACAAGTCTATCTATAGTCAGACACAACTGTCATAAAATAGCATGGTATAGATAAAACAAGGGGAGTGGTCATAAATCTTG
The DNA here is from genome assembly GCA_023553655.1 of Myrmecobius fasciatus. Lineage (NCBI taxonomy): Eukaryota > Metazoa > Chordata > Mammalia > Dasyuromorphia > Myrmecobiidae > Myrmecobius > Myrmecobius fasciatus. Next base: position 169,089 of record JAJPUD010000599.1, on the reverse strand, counting down.
GATTGAAGTATTGCCTCAAAAGCTCATTAATTACATAATCAAAGTCACTGAGCTTCTCAAAGCCTCTGTTTTCTCATCTGTAAGAAGGAAATAATAAGTTTGCTGAAGTGGTAATAAAGGCACCAGAAGTGAAAATATGAAACAGAAATATGAAAAAGACTTGGGAGAGCACAGTGGTTAGAGACATGACAAGACATCCATCACAGATTAACAGAGATTTGTCACATATTTATGTGAAATAGCTCACAGGCTCAAACAAATGCTACTGGGCAGAGCAGAGTCATATTAATTGAGCAACTTGCTTTTGAGGGGACTTTTACAGCTCAGAAGGAAGAGGGGAAAATAAAGGTGGGATCTAGGGAGTGACAAAAATGTGTACTGACATGTTAAGACTATCTTAAAGATAGTCTGGGAAAACTGAGTTCTCATTAAGGTTGTCTCAAATATGCTAACAAGACAGTCTCAGAGGCTGAAGACAGGATGGATGAATTAACAATGGACTCCAGCTTTACATGATTCCATGCAAACAAGACAATCTGGGAAAACTGACCTGATTGTGATTGATAATAAGAACAGGATGGGCCTGTTTTAGTAATTCCTGAGGATAAGCTGGTGTAGGGTTCACATCAATACTACTAGTTTCACAGCGCTGTTGTAAAAAAAGTACTCAGCAAGTCATCATGTGTTATATAAAGGCCAGTGATTACTACCACCTTTAATGTGTTGTTTACTTACTGACTTGAATTGTGAATTTTTTCTCCTATTTTTTCGTATCTAATTTGACTGTAAGCTCCTGAAGAGGAATAATTGCTGAGATCTCTTTATATTCTTCACTAGGTTAATGTGTGTGTATGCAGGTGGTATGAGCATTCACATAATTAGAGACTTTTAAATGAACATGGCTCAGAATAAATGCTCGATAAATATGATTGACTCATAAGTGAAGTGTCAGATGGCCACTTCTAAAGTTCACTCGTTTCTCTGTCAAGAGCTCTCCTGTAAGGATTTTTGTCCAACAATAGAGATGGAAAGTTCTGACAAGGAAGAGTCTAGACTGTCCCTGACCCTCAATCGAATATTGCAGACCATTACAAGAATTCTAGTCCTACTTCATTCTCAAATTCAGTTAAAGAATGTGATCTGACTTCTACCACATCTATTAAAGACAAATGCAGAGGATCCTTCTCGGTTAAAAAGTCAGTGAAGATCCTATCATTCATTCTAGGATATAAGTGCTAACTAAATAGTCCCAAAATGCCTAAAAGCTTTTTTAAGTCTCAAAAGGTCTGGAAGTTCTTCATTGGAGTAATAATCCACAAAGGACTATTCTCCAGTTGTTTCTCATCTGAGATAACCTGTCTTTTGTCTGTCTCCTGCTGGAATCTTCAATGTCACTAACTTTGTTCAAATCATGTCACTACCCAAATCATCTCTATATCCTCCCCAGTTACATCTTCTCTTGTTTTGAAAAATAGATTATTTTCCTAATGGATAAGTGATCAAAGTATAAAGACAAACAGTTCTGCAAAGCATAATGGAAGTTATTAAAAACCATATGAAATACTGTACCAAATCACTAACAAGAAAAAAAAAAAGAAAAAAAGAAAAATAACAATTGCTAAATAACACATTATACTATTGTGAGCTGTGAAAATAACAAACCACTCTGGAAAAAAAAATCTGGAATTATGCAAAGAAAGTAACTAAAATATACATATTCTTTGATTTAGAATTCCATTGCCAAGTATGCCCAAAGCCAAAAATGGACTAGGAAATCTTAGAGGAATACCTTTTATTGGAGCTAAGAATAGAAATAAATTAGATTCCTATTGATTGAGAAAGGCTCAACAACTTGTGGCACATGAATATAGTGAAATATTAATAGACCTTCATAAAGAATATGAAGGACACAAAGACAAATGAGACTTACAAACTTTTGTAAGGTAAAGTAACTAGAAATAGGAAAATATCAGTCTCCAAAATTTATTAAACATTCACAGTAAGTGCTGGGACAGAAAAGAAAGAAAAAATAGTCTCTGCCCCAAGTTGCTTACATTTTAATGAGTAAGACAACAAAAAATGAAAATAATGATGAAAATAATTAAGTTATATATGAGATATGTACTCAGGAGAAGGTACCAACACAGGCCTGTGGTAAATGGGGGAGAAGGGTCCCTCAAGTTGAGTCTTAAAGAAAACTAAGTTAAGTTGAAGTAGAACTCAGGAGGGAGAACATTCCAGGGACAGTAGTGCAAAGGCACGAGGATGAGGGATAGAGTGCTCAGTGTGCAAGAAACTGCAAAGAAGCCAGTAGGTTTAGACTACAGATTGTGTAGCGAAGAAAGGAAGGGGTCAGGTTGTGAAAGTTTTGATTATCAGAGGACTTTATATTTGAACTAGAGGATTGTGCTTGAGGAAAATTACCTTAAATCAGATTTAAGTCTAGGATTAAGTTCTTTCCTTTACCACCAGACAAAATTGTAAGTAATACTGATGAGTCCTCAGTAACTGGGTGCTGGTTGGCAGAGAAGGACTGGAGGATTGATGGAATTGCTCCCTGGGGAAGGCAGGAAGAGCACTGAGACAGAGGGCAGTTTAGTCTCATAGTCCCACCCTCTGTGAAGGTTGTGGATAGGCCTGCCTTGCTATGTCCAGCCAGAAGTTTAAATTATGTCAAACCCTTGAGGTTAAATTTCCCCTATAAATCTGTCCACAGCTCATGTTGAATCCCTAGATCCTACCCCTGCACTCTGCCTCCCAGTGTCTTTCTCCTCACCCCTCCCTTCTGCCAAGTGGTGTCTCTCCTCTCAGTGTCTTTCTTCTTCATATAGCTAACTAACTCTTAGTGTGCTAAGTCTCTTTTGCTATTTAGCCTACCAGCTAAGGACACACTCCAACCTCATGGGGTGTTCCCTTTCTCCTGATAAATTGTGAGTTCCACCCCTTTCCTTGCTATGTGCTCTCTCACTCTATTTTATATTTACCATTTCTGGTGGCTATTGTATCCCTCCATTTTGTTTGTAACCCATTCCCCTAAATAAATCTACCTTTTGCAAAGAGAATGGCCATTGTGAATTCTTTACATGATCGAATCCCAACATTTGCTGCCTACAACCATCACATCAATACCAGTTAAGAAATTAAATGAATGAATATTTGTACTTTTAGTAGCTATTGAAAGGAGGGACTGCTTAAGTTCTCTCATTACCATAGATGTCTAAATGTGTGTGTCAATTTTATATTCTTTGTTCACTTCTATTTGCTGTCCTTGGAATTCAGTTTAACCCGTTTCATGTTAACCTGTGATTTGCAAAAGGGGAAAGGAATAAGTATTTATATAGTGCTTATTTCATGCCAGGTATTGTTCTAAGGGCCTAAATTAAGAGATTTGCCCGGGATTAAACACCTGAGTTGACATTTGAATTCAGGTCTTCCTGACTCCGGGGCCAGTGATCTATCCCCTGTGCCTCAATGTCCTTATATCTCTTCAGAGATAGCTCTGTCTTTGAGATAGGGCATTTTTCTGCTCAAATAATACCCAGTCCCACTCTGGATGGGACAGATGAGCTCTCAGAATAGAAGAACTTATCCTAAAGGAACCATAGGTCACATGCAATCTACTTCAGAAAAGGATTAGAAACTAAGTCTAAGTGGACTCAGATTTCCAACAATTCACTAGAAAGTAGAGAAATCACTGTTAATATGAGTAGTTTTATGAAGTGGATCACAGAATCTACCTGAAATGAACTCAAGAGTTCATCTAATCAAATTCTCTCAATTTACAGATGAGGAACTGAACCCAGAGAGATTAAGTACTATAAATCCAGGGCTCTTTTCACTACATCACATTGTCTCATCTATGTCTAAGGCTTGATTAGTCATAGGCTGGTTTACCTGAACAACACACTTGGATCTAAATGGAAGGCCTATTTGGTTTGTGATCCCAATGAAGTTTATTTCATCACATGAGGGAACCAATAAAAAAAAAAAAATCCAAGTCTGAGTTCACACTAGAGAAATTATTTTGTGGATTTGGTGCCTTCTTATTGCATGCCACAGCTATTTTTAACAAGTAGAAATAATCACAGTTACCCGTTGGGGCCCACAGACAGCAGATAGCAGGGACAGAGTTCTGAGGACACTCAGAGGTGCATTCTGCCTAAAGTCTGCCCCTCAGGAGGAAGGGGATGGTACTGAGTAGCCTCAGTAACAAGGAAGAGCTTCCTCACCCCTGTTATACTGTGAATGGGGCTCCTCCCTCCTGGACCACGTGAAGTGGGTAAACACAAACTAGGGGGAAGGGTTCCTCCCTCCTGGACCAGGTGAGGAGGGGATTACCCTCCTGATTTAGGTGGAGTAGGGGATTATAAAAGAGAGTAAACAGACACACTGGGTATGGGCACTACCTTAACAGGCAGCCATGTAACATCAGGTACTGCCTTAGGCACTACTGGCAGACTACCAACACACTGCCGGGTAACATCTAGCATTGCCATATAGTAGGGAATTTCAGTTTGTGATATCCTGTAATAAAGACCTGTTGGCCAGCCTTTCGTATCTCCGGTGTTCTGTGGGGATAATTCCCTACTTTAGAGAAGCAGGGATGGAGACGTCCGAAGACCTGGGAAATAGGTAAGAAATCAGTTGACTCCCATCAAGGTGAGCGACCCCCGACTAGGAGAACGGTGGGTAGTTAATGTCCCTGAGGTGGGCGGTCGGGACTTAACGGTTACCAAGCACTAAAAGAAAACCCAGGGGGTAAACCTTCACACTAACCTTTTCCCTCAGGTTTGCAAACACAACAAATCTAATAATTAGTAAGCATAAATGTAGTGGAAAAAGTAGCAGAAGAATTCTTGAAAAAACAACTTCTAATGAGAATGTAATCATTTTAGGAACTTAACCTGCAATACTTATTAAGTTCATTTTAAGATAAATGATTTTAAAAAATGATATTTTTATATCACCTACATTTCCTAATAAATCCTTTTCCCTCAGAGTAGCTTTGATTTGCATTTTTCTTGCTGTCAGTGATTTGAAGTATTCTTTCCCCTAGTTCAGAGTTTGCCATCCTACTTAGCCATAAACTTTTTCTAGGTGCTGACCAATTTCTTAATTCTTATCAGGAGCAAACTCTATTTATTAGTCCCAAATTGAAACAAGGTACCTTCTATCAATTCTGATCTCCTCCATGGATCCTTACAGACGGTACAAAGAGACTCTCAATGACTCACAAGTTCACCACAAAGTGGCTGTCCCAGATGTGTCATATATGACAGTAAAACATGATATCTGGAGAGAAGTGAAAGAACTGCAAATTAAAGTGTCATAAGAAACACATAAAGGAGGCCCGTTTGTAGAATACTGTTCTACAATATTGTTACCTAATAATTATTTGTAGAATATTGTTCTACAATACTGTTACCTAAACTACAGAGAACAAAATTTGTGCCTTTAGACAATAATCCAGTGGAGAGATCAACAGAACCTCACTGCATGACCTTCCCCAAAGCCCTGAGAAAGAAGGAACATCCTTGAGCCATGAATCAACTCACTGCTCTCTACCATATCCTCAAAACTGTCCTCCCTCATGTCCTCCCCTCGGTGCAAAACCACCAAACCTCTTCTCATAGTCCAGTGGGTTTAATTTCCCAAATGCTTCCATTCTGAAAAGATACAAGTCAATGACCAACTGATAGCAACTAAGACTAAAAACTATGAAACAAAGGCAAAAGAACTAGATGCAAGCAAATCAGAGCTGGAAGATGACTAGGATGAGAGAGACATTATAACTCCTAGAAGCTGTGGCAAGGGAAGATCTCTCACAAAATCAACAAGACTGGGGCTGGGGTGGCACAATCTGCTGCTAGGCAGAGATAGTGGAGGAAAGTCTACTGGGGCAGAGAGCACAAAGGGGTGATAATCTGTCTTCTGGAAACTGATGACTAGAACCAGGACTATCTCAGCTGTTTTAAAAGGAGATGATGAATTAACAAGCAGACTGGCACAAAAACATCAAACTCTTCATGGGGGAAGGGGGGGCATATATGAATTCCTAACCCCTCTCTCACCATCCTCACCAGTTTCTGTAAAGGACAGATGCTTCACTTATTTGTAAGGGATCCCCAAGATAAGCCTAGATAAACAAAACCACAGAGTGCTCAGAAAACCATAAAAGGCATGAATCATCTGTACACTAAGGACACTGTACACAAAGATCTGAAATTCAAGAATTCCTTCTCTGATAATAGCAAAATGATCACCACAGACTCCAGGATATTTAAGATCTCTAGTAAGGGACAGGAGAGTAGCTAGGAAGCTGCCACATGACTATTGATGCTATCTGGCCCCAGAAATTATATGGGAGCAGACTTCTAGGAATGCTGAAGTCCTTTTCTAGCAGAGTTGGTATTTGTCCCTTTGGGATGGTTTATTTTGCACTAAAAGCAAGAGATTGGTCTTTCAGGACTCAAGTTATAGAGACCTTCATCTGGCAGAATGGAATCAGGGAATATATTGAGTATTCTTGGCATAAATCAGTGTGGGGAAAGAAGTCAGTGAAATCTCATCAGTTTACTGGGTCTTCAACATTGAGATAAAATCTATTTTTCCCCTGCTAAGGGAAATGCAAGAAAAATTGTCTAATCTGAACCAGAGCCTTTCTCACCAAGGTCACTTCTGAAAATTGGCTAAGTTACAACTCTTAGGGTTGGCATATCTCCTTGGCTTTTCCCCCCTCATCTAATCGACTTCTTAACTCAAAAGCTGTCTCTACTGACTAATATGCAAAAGTGGATTTTTTGTGTGAGCAATGGGGAATTTAATATCCACTTTCCCTCCTTTTCTCTAAAATTATTCTTAATCCTTCCTTTAAAAAAAAAAAAAAAATTCAGAGGGGCAGCTAGGTGGCGCAATGATTAGAGCACCAGCCCTGAAGTCAGGAGGACCTGAGTTCAAATGTGATCTCAGACACTTCCTAGCTGTGTGATCCTGGGCAAGTCACTTAAGCCCAACTGCCTCAGCAAAAAGCAAAAAAAAAAAAAAAAAAAAATCAGAAATTATTTTTCTAACTAGACCAGGTTGTGACAAACCAAAATATAAGTTATCTAGGAAAAAATTCCCTATCTGATAAGAACTTTTCAGGCAAAGGAGATAGCAATCTAGTAGAAATTAGGTTGAAATCTATACTTTGTACCATATACCACAAGAAACTGAAAATGACTATGTGACCTGAATATAAAAGGTTATGCTGTTAAAAAAAAAATAAAGAACTAAATCAAGTACTTTTCACAGCTATATAGCTATACATACTTATGGTAGGGTTTCTTTCTTTTTTGTTTTTTACTATCCACAGATTGTTGTGTTTTATTAAGTTAAATGAGAAAATACTGCAGCTTCTTTTTAGATATAGGAAAAAAAATGACCACGGGTTAAGATTTTACCTACAATATCCATATTTGGGTGAAAAAATTAAAATGCATATTACCTACCTTTTTGCTCGCTCCAAGTCATCATTGGCCTGCTCCAGCTCTCTTACATATTTATGTAATTGTTCTTTAATGGCTCGTGTCTGACTCAAATCATCTTCCAAAACAGAGACTTGCTTATAACTCTGTGCATAATGATGTTCTAGTTTCTCCTAAAAGCAAGAGTAAATGTAGGAGCTAATATTATATCCCTGGTATTAAATTGTCATACAATTTGGATGGGGAAAATTAAATTCAAATACAATTTTGATAATAGGGTACATCACCTTTCCAATATTTAAAAGAAGAGTCATATATACATTTTGGATGTACTGATTCATAAAAAATTAAATATAAATTCTAACTCCACATATGTAATCAAGTAAATTAGATCTATTGACATTGCCATTAATCGTCCTGATACCCACCCAAATAAGAAGCCTGAGAATGAGCTCTCTGAAATGTCATAGTCAAATAATGTAATTCCATTGCCTTAAAAACTTAGAAGGATATTGACAGCTTCCTAAATGACATTAATTGTAGATGACTAATTGAAAACTTTATATAGATTCAATCTATAGGTTGACTCTGAACATGAATTCTTTCTCCAGTCTATGGATAAATATCCCAGAAAAACAGACTACCACCAAATAATTAAATTTCTTTCAAAACAAAGGACTCAGAATATTAATATAATTTAAGTATTTTTAAGTACTGTGGGAAAAGGTAGTTTTAATCTCTCAAGAATAATCCTATATCAAGACCTATCAGTATAGCTAGGAAAGTGAAACTTACCTCCAAAACAAAGAATTGCATTTCTAAAATATGAAATATTTCAGATTGTTTTTGTTTTAGTTCAGACCTTGGATTTCATTAGTATATGGAACTCATGATGTGAATACACTCAATCAATGTTATCTATAATTTATATTTTAGAAAGTTACCTAGCAGTATTGCCCCAAATAGCACAGCTAGTATGTCTCAGCAACAAGAATGTGCTCAGGGGCAGCTAAGTAGTGCAGTGGATAGAGCACCAGCCCTGATGTCAGGAGGACCTGAGTTCAAATCTGGCCTCAAACACTTAACACTTCCTAGATGTGTGACTCTAGGCAAGTCACTTAACCCCAATTGCCTCAGAGGAAAAAAAAAAAAAGAATGTGCTCATTTCTTCTTAATTCTAAGGGCATTCATTTATCCAATAAATCATGCTGTTTCTTAAAAATTTAATTCAAAAATCTTCAATAATCTCATGGGGAGAAAAATCATTTAAAAAATCAATTTTCAATTTCTTTCTCCATGCTCTATTATAGAGGCAATGTAGATAAGTGCCTTATGCTCACAGGCAGGAAGACCTACATTCAATTCCTGCCTGTCACTTAATAGCTATGTAACCCTGGACAAATTTCTGTATCTGTCAAATGAGAAGGCTAAACTGGAGGCCCTTCCAGCTTGTTCATATATGGTTCTACAAACAACCCTCTAATTTCAACCACAATGTCACAGACTTAGCTTGCACTCTGTTAGTGGATGGAGCTCTCTACATTGATCCAATTGTAGTTTTTCTTTTGCTCTTAGTCTTTCTCTCTTACTTTTTACCTTAATAAGATAGAATAATGAAAGTAGAATTCAAAAGCATAATGCTTTAAGGCATTATAATAAATACATAATAAATGCACTAAATAAATTGTTGTTCAGTTGTTTCAGTCATTCTTCATGATCTTATTTGGGGTTTTCTTGGCAAAAATACAGATATAGTGTGCCATTTCATTCTCTAGATCATTTTTCAGATTACGAAACTGAAGCAAACAGGATAATGTGACTTTCCTAGGATCGCAGTGCTATAAGTGCTATATTTGAACTCTGGTGCTCCTAACTCCACACTTGGAGCTCTATCTACTGCACCATCTATCTGCCCCTTACTAAATAAATAAATGCAATAAAATCTTATTTTTATTTACTGCTTAGAAATCTGTTTCAAAAGCCAGTAAGCACAGTATTTTTTTTCACTAAAAATAAAAAATTAAATAACTATATAAAGTTGATTTATAATGAGGCTTTCAAATACCTTTAATGCTTCTACTTCATATTTCAGTCTTTGGTTATCAGTTTGTAAGTCTCTATTTCTTTGTTCAGCCTGGACTAGCTGAGCCTCCAATTCTGCTTCTAATTCTCTGCTTCCTTCTTGGAATTCAACCAGTTCTTCCTGTGCCTCCCGAAAACTATTTGAAAATAAAGAAGGAAGAGTTACATTTTGTTGCTTCACAAAGACTTAACCACTTGAGGATAATTTTATTCAAATAAAAAACAACATGCATGGGGCAGCTAAGTAGTGCAATGGATAGAGCACCAGCCCTCAAGTCAGGAGATCCTGAATTCAAATCTGGTCTCAGACACTTAACACTTCCTAGCTGTGTGACCTTAGGCAAGTCACTTAACCCCAACTGCCTCAGTAAAAAGCAAAAAAAAAAAAAAAAAAAAACCCACATGTACTCAACAAACATATTAAGTAACTAGTATGTGCAATGTATTTTAGCAGGCACTAGGAGAGAGACAAAGACAAATTAAGACATAATCCCTGTACTCAAGGAGGGATTAAAATTAGTAGAGATGAGTACACAAACATAAATTACAACATAAGAAAATTTTAAATGAAGGTAGCAGAATAAGATGGCACAAGAGAACCCATATCCTCCTCAAAAACAAAAGAAATTGTAACAAAAAAAAAAACCAAAAAACCAGGAATTATAGTGTCACTATTCACAATAATGCAGCAGCAGAAGCATCAATATGTAAAATAATTGTACTGACAGAAATGAAGGAAGAAATGAAATTGATGAAGATAAGAAGTTAATGGAAATCTACTTGGAAATAGTTGTGAAAAAAAAACCACATTCATTGAGAATCATACCTGTTGAATTGATAATCAGGACAGTGAAATCAAGGAAGGAAACTACAGTACAAGCTTCAAAACAAAAAATAAAAGGTAACAAATCTGTAGGAGAAAGGCCTCAAAATGAATCCTGGAGTAATAGAACCCACAAAAGAATGGGGTAAAACAATTTTCTAGCCCAAGAAAATTTAGAAGGTCAGCAAGAAAAATCTATTGCACCAAGGTGAGAGTGGAACATAGAACCTGACAGAACATGACAATGTTCCACATTCATGGAATGTCACCAGTTCCCCTATTTTAAAAAGAATCTTGTAAAATGGCAAAGAATGTAATTTCCCTTAAAGAAGATATATGAGAAAGGTCCTTTCTTTCACCACTTTACAACTACCTGTTGATGTTCTTTGACCATTTATCTATTGTGGGAATGGCTCTTATTCGAATACATTTGAATCAATCCCTTATAGATTAATAATACATCTAAGACTAGGAAATATAAAAGAATTCAAAAAGAACACTAAAAATGAAAGCATAAGAAAGACATTCAAAATCTCAATAAAACAGTATATAATTTGAGGATCAGAATAGCTCAGATAAATAGGAAAAATGAAGTAATAAAACAAAAAAGAAAAATGGCAGATTTAGAAGAGCATTCAGAACTCTACAAACTAAACCAATAGTGACAACAAAGCTTTACAAAACAATCTAATATTAAAAATCAACCTTATGCCTGGCAGAGAAGCACAAATGCCCAGAAGTGTTTCTACCCAACAGTAAATCACGTCCCTTAGAAAGAACAAGGACATTAAGGTCATTAAGTCAGTGTTCTAAGTTGTCTTAGACACAATCATGTGTTTTTAAGTTTGGAAAGTATGGGAGAGAATATATTAGACTGCCTACCAAATTGAAGGTCTACAGAGCCACTGTACTGACCTTACTGCTGCATGCCTCTGAAACCTGGACAGTATACCAGTGCCATGCTAGGAAATTGAATCACTTCGTTAGAATTGTCTTAGGAAGATTCTGAAGATCACCTGGCAATATAAGGTATCAGAAACTGAGGCCCTCCTTCTTGAGCTAACCTGACAAACATTCAAACTCTACTACAAAGCACACAAATCTGATGGGCTGTGCCATGTTGTCTAAATGCCAAACATATAATTGCCTAAAAGATTGTTTTATGGAGTACTTACACACAAGCTTTTTTGGTGTTTGTACTTCATTCCAGAAGAGGACCATGACACTAGGGAAGTATCACCTCCTTAAATTAAATATAAGGGAGGGAGGGCTGTGCAAGGTCACCTGCCTCACATTCCCTCCAGAGCCATCTGGGTCTAGTGATCAGATATATAAATCAGGATGACTGGAGATGGCCTTGGATGCAGTGGGAGGCCTTGGTCTTTTTAAGCTAAGGTCTTTGACAGGTATCAATTTGTCTAAGGACTCCCCATTTAGTGATTAAGGCTAGGTAGAAACTAAGACAAAGAATGGCCTCTTTCGCATAAAAACCACTCACATGGTAGTCAGAAGAAGTAATACAAGAGCACTCTCAAGATTTCTCTGAAGAACTCTGGAACTGACTGTGTTTCATGTTTTTAAAAAGATCCATTCCTTTTCCTTAAGCTTTTAATTTTGCTCCATGTGATTTTCATTATTTCTTCTCTTAATCCTAGAAGAAATTAGGTGGTACTTACACACCTGTTAGATTGGCTAAAATGACAGGAAAAGATAAGGATGAATGTTGGCGGGGATGTGGGAAGACTGGGACACTGATGCATTGTTGGTGGAGCTGTGAACAGATCCAACCATTCTGGACAGCAATTTGGAGCTATGCTCAAAAAGTTATCAAACTGTGCATACCCTTGTTTCTATTGGGCTTATATCCCAAAGAAATCATAAAAGAAGGAAAGGGCCCCACATGTGCAAGAATGTTTGTGGCAGCTCTTTTTGTGGTGGCTAGAAACTAGAAACTGAGTAGATGCCCATCAATTGGAGAGTGGCTGAATAAATTATGGTATATGAATGTTATGGAATATTATTGCTCTATAAGAAACGACCAACAGGACGGTTTCAGAGAGGCCTGGAGAGACTTGCATGAACTGATGCTGAGTGAGATGAGCAGAACCAGGAGAGCGTTGTACATGGCAACAACAGTACTATATGAGGATCAGTTCTAATGGACATTACTCTCCTCAACAATGAAATGCTTCAAACCAATTACAATTGTTCAGTGAAGAAGGCCATATACACCCAGAGAGAGGGATGTGAAATGTGGACCACAACATAACATTTTCATGTTCTCTATTGATGCTTGCTTGCATTGTATTTCCTTTAACAAATTATTCTCTCTTATAGATACGATTTCTCCTGAACAAAAAAATGATGTGTGGCAATAACTATACATATATTTGATTTAAGTATTCTAACATAATTATCATGTAGTGGATATCCTGCTATCTAGGGGAGGGGTGGGGAGTAGGGGAGAAAAATTTGTAACAGAAAGCTTTGTAAGGGTTAATGTTTAGGAATTACCCATACATATGTTTTGTAAATAAAAAGTATTAATAATAAAAAAAAATAAAAAAAAAAGAAATTAGGTGGTACAATACATAGAACACTGTGTCTAAAATCAGAATGACCTGAGCTTAAATTTGGCCTTATACATCTACTCCACTCAAACACTGACTCCACTCGAGTCACTTAACCATTGACTGACAAGTTTCCTCAACTATAAAATGGGGCTAACAATAGCACTTGCCTCCTGTAAGGACTGTTGGAAGAGAGAGAGTGACTGTCAGGCACAGAGAGAGTGCTTATTAAATGCTTCCTTCCTTCCTTCTATTGTGAATTCATCCTTTTCATTTTTGTTTTTTTTTTGTTGTTGTTGTTGATATGGTTTCCCTCTTTTAAAAAAAATAATAAAAATAAAACAGTTAAGAGTTTAATCAATTTTGTTAGTTTTTTAAAGCAAAATTAGCTATTTTAATAACAGAATTTTCCACAAATTTTCAATTTTATTTATTTTGCCCTTCCTTCTCAAAAATCTCATTTGGTTTGTTTGGAAACTAAGAATTTGTTGCTTTTCTAGTTTTATTCATTACAAACTTAATGTATTTGTCTTCTCTATTTTATTCATTTAAGTCCTCAGAGATATATCAGGAGTTAGGGTTTTTTGGTTGTGTTTTGAACAATATTGGAAGGGAAAAGTGGTACTTTTTATCTATTATCTATGTAAACTGAACTATTATAACAAATAACAGATAAAAGTAGTAATGTTCAGTTCCTATTTTGCCTCTGTTTTCTAGTTCAAGGAGAATGCTCTATGGAGTGGAAGTAGAAGAACAAAAATACCTGAGAGGAAGCTGAAACCCAAGATAAGTCAGAAGATAGGGTGAGAGCACCTTGTACTCAAAATGTTCAAATCACCCCATATACCTTCTCCTCAGGATTTTTTTCTTAATAAACAAAGCAGCTCTGTTCCTTCCTCCTCCAGTTTTACTTGAATAAGTGACACTTTCCTAGAACCAAATTCTAAATGTAGATCTAATCCCAACCAAATTTCAGTGATAACCTAAAGAGGTCAAATTTGCCTCCTTGCATTAGAATACCTAATCCTCTTTATTTTCTGTGAACTTTGGTACTGGCATTTGAGGTCATGAGTTACTGATTCTCTTGTTGAATTTTTTCTCCTATGGATTTCTAGATGTCCCCACTGTTATACTCTTTTTAAATCAGCTACAATATTTTAAGATATCAAGTTTAATAATTATATAATAAGAAGCTTTCTTCCCCTTCCCCCTCCTTTTCAGTTTAAAGTATTTCTTATTAGATTTATAGGATCATTATATTTTTATCATTTAAACTATGGTCTAGAAATCCAAATCCTATTTACTTTTGGTAATTCACATGGAAGCAAATGATACTGCCAGATCCTTTTTTTATGTAGCACTGAAAGTATTACTAGAAATTGAATTCTTGAGCAAGAAATTGAACATTTCAAAGGTGGTGTTTTCATTACTGCCATCAATAAAAAGGAAAAGATTCAGAAGAGAAAGGCAAATATGAAAAGACATTAGCTGATTAAAATTATGATACCTGTGAAAAGGGCTTCTCAGGAACTAAACTATACTACCTCATGGAACCAGGCACATTTAAAAGATAGCTCACATGTGAATTACGCATTCAGTTCTGTGTCAGGCCTAGTCTCTGAAACTTTGGTGCTTCTGGCATTCATCCTAGTGACCAAATACCCTGGGGAAACAGCAGGGATCCACATGAGATCAGTCTTTTCCAAAGTTAGGCATGACATGTTATCATCAAAACAGATTTAAAAAGAAATGAGAACAAGGCTAACATCAGAGTGTGAGAGAGATAGTGAAAAATCAAAGGATACCAAAGATGAATCAGATAGTAGAGCCAAAGGCCAACAGAGAATAATGTCACAAAGGCTAAAGGAGATAAAAACACCAAGAAAAAGTAGGAATCAATAAATGCTCAAAACCACAGAGAGGCTAAGCAGAATAATAACTATGAAAAAGCCACTGGATTTTAACTATTAAGATGATGTTGATAACTTTGTAAAGAGGTTCAAAGTCCATTTGTATAGGTTTGAGAAGTAGGCAGGTTTCCAGTTATGGCAACATGAAAGGTTGTGGCCAGTCTTAGATTGCTTAAAAAAAAAAAAAAAGTAAAAATTTGCCAAAAGAAACAACTATCAAAAATTCAGAGAGAGATTACAGTAAGTTCTTCCATTCAGTACAGGTACAGGTACTCTGAACAAGGATAAACCATGGGGGAGTGAAGGAAAACTAGCCTGACTTCCAGCAAACAGAACCTGAAGCCAGAAGGACCCTCTGCTCTTTTCTGGTCAATCACAGTAAGAGAGGAGCCAAGTTCCATTGCTCAAAGAGAGCTCAAGTCTCCAGGGACTACCCATATTTCTGGAACTAATATTCTTTTTGGAGCCACTGAAGAAGACAATTCTCAGAACCCCTAATCAGACCCTTTCTGCTCCTTAACTCTCATTTTCCTCATCATCCTGAGAGCTCTACAGCATGGTCTACAACTCTAGTCTTTCCCTACCTGGAAACACAAGGACAAGGAGACATAGACTGGCTGAGGTAATACAGAAAGGCAAGAGATTCTAAATATGGGTGGAGCCTTGTCCCATCTACTTCATCCAAAACTGCAATACTCCTTTGTAGTCTAGATACTCCAGAGGAGAAAGAGGCAAACAGGACATGTATACCCCATTCAAGGAATAGACATGAGTCAACAAAAGAAACTCCAAATACAAAAAAGAAACATTATGGGTTAAAAGAAACCTAAGAGGTAAATCCAGAAAGATGAAGTAGAATAAGAATGCAATGTACTAGTTGCATTCTTATTCTAGTACTTCTACTAGACTTTCTAGTACTAAACATTCTAGTACTAAAAGGAAGGGTAGATATGAAAGAAATATGAGTAGATATAAGGTAGATATAATATAAGGTAAAGCAGAACTAAAACAAATAATAAATGTAAAGACTGTAACAACATAAATAAAGACAACAAAATTCACATCAATTAAAATGGATATTGTTGGAACCAAACTTTCAAAGGTAAAGTAACTGTCTTAAATCTGTAAACTAAAAAAATAGAAAGTTGTAGTCATTCATTAGGAGATTTTACTCAACACTTCAAGAAAGAGTGGCTTATAAGAAAATTTGTTTGGATAATTAGGATATGTCTGTGTCAAAATAAAATGCATCAATTTATCAAAAACAAAAGAAAAAAGAAAATATAGCCATGTCCATTATTCAGTATTCATTCAACAAACTAGAATTGATAAGAAGGCACAAAAATTGTAGGAAAACTACAAATAGTGCTTTTTCAACCAAGTTTAATATATATTCTTTATTACTATTATTCACAAAATCACAGATTAATTTTATATGTAAGGAAACTGAGTCCAGATTAAAGAATTTGTCCAAGGTCATATAAATAGTGAAATCAGAATAATACAAGCATCCAACAAATAATACAATCATTCAACTAAAAAAAAAATATATATATATATATATATATATATATAAACTCTGGAAATTTAACTTTAGAATATGCTGTTTTAAAATAACAGTAAAAAACAGGACTTATGCAAATATCCTAATTGTTATACTTCTCCCTATTACTCTTTTCAACATTTACCTTTGTTTATATTTCAAGGAAAGTTCCTTCCAATAAGCAGTTTCCTCTTTTAAACTTGAAAAGTCTGGTATTTCCTCACAATCCATGGTCAAAATAGTCTGTAAAGACAAGAATGTATTAAAAAAAATTTTTAAGAAATAGGAGAGAAATGAGAAATATGAGAAATAGGAACTATGTAGACAAATACATTTTTTAAATAAATTTTAAAATGATACAGCTCATGCTCAGGGAAAACTGAATATCAAAGATTCTAAGCAAGTGAAATTGTTCTTTAGGTTGAGTCAACTATTTTTAACCTTGCTTTCTTTCACCTGCCTAGTACTAGTCAGAGACTAACAAGATCAAGAGTACTTATAAACCAAGGCAAATGAAGTCCTTTAAGTTGTAGTTAACATTGTAAAAAATATATGGATGCCACAGAACCATACTATGGTGGGAACAAGTTCCCCTGAAACTATTGTTTTTTGAGTCAGAGGTAACATGGTACCTCCTGCTAGAATAGCAATGAACACCTTGAAGAGTACTTGCCTCAAACTATCTGCCACCCAAGGAGCACTTCAGAGAGAGCTACACATAGCTGTAGTAAACAATAGTTTATTGCCTCTTTGGATTTTACTTTTAGCACTCCAGAAACTATTTGCAGAATAGCATATTTAGCACTCCAGAAACACACACTGTCTGTCTGTCTGTCTCTCTCTCTCTCTTTCTCTCTTCCTCCCTCCCTCCCTCTCTCACACCTCTGATTGCATTGTGTTGGGAACTCAACATTAGTAACACAGAATTATAAAAGGGTGATTGGGTCATTGAAGTTAAGTCACTTTTGCCCAAGTCACATTAGCAGTATGTATCAGAGGCAGGACTTGAACCAAGGTATTCTTTATCCCAGGGGAGTATCTGATAGGTAAGAAGGAAGGAAAAATTTTAATCATTGACTTGGCTGAACCTAATCTGGGCTTCAAACATTTATACTTCTGGAATATTATATATTCTTAGAATATATACTTCTGGAAAATTATACTTTCTGGAATTCCTAATCAAGTCAATCAAGGCTGGAAGCACAGTCTTAGAGTTAAGACACAAATTAACTTGCGATAGGCAAGTCAATAATCAAAACTAACTCAGAAAATGAAGAGTCTCAAATTTAATGACAGTTTAGATAACAAAGGCACGTTGAAGAAATCTAAAGACTTACCAATTCAAAAATTAAATTGAACTTTACTAAAATACACGCAATTTAATTGTCTTATTATCCTTTCTAACAAATGAACAATTAAATTTCTAGGAAACAATAATAAGAGCTGAAGTAGATAGTCTTTTAAAGGCTACAAAGACTTATTTTTTTTTGGTCTTTTATGAGGCCTGTCTAATAGATATTGTAAGTATTAATAAAAATGGTTTCATAGTTAATAAATGACATAAGGGGAATTTAAGCTCAGGTCTTCCTGACATTTCCAGATCTCTTTTCATTATACCTCTCAAATCAATTACCTGTTTCTTTAGTATTCTGTTTGAAATAAGCACAGTCTCGTCTTTTATCTACATGAAAATTACTTTCAAGGCAAACCAGAAACATGAAATAAGTAATTAATAAATAAAGGCAGCTTCTAATCATTGTTTTACTGTTGCAATATTAAAAACATTAAATATTAAAGGCCTGAATGTACAATGTTAAAAGAGAAATATGTCTGAGAGATTTTTCAGAGGAAGATCTGAAATGATGTGGTAAGCTGCCTGGATATAAGGGATAAAGGAGAAAGAAGTAAAAGATTATTCAAGATTTCCAACATGGAGAACAAGAGAATAGCAGCATTATTAATATAAGCATAGGGAACTTGGGAGGGGAAACTATTTATAAGGGAAGATAAGTGCTGGCATGTCTTTGGAGGGATACCAAAACATACAAAGATCACAATTCTAGTTGGAGATATGGGCCCAGGGCTTAGGTAAAAGATAAAAACTGAAGAAACAGATTTAGAAATGATTTTCATAAAAATGAAGTCCTTATAAAACCATGAGAATGGATGAGATCTTTGATCAATCAACAAGTAGTTAGTTATTAACTATCTACTATGTGGCAGGCACTATAAACAAAGACAAAAAAGAAACATTTTATCCTGCTAATATTCTATTAGGGGAGAAAATGTTTTCATTAGATATATGCATCTATTGATACAAGATAATGAGAGGAAAGGGGCAAACATTAACTAATAGGAGTATGAGGAAAGGCTTCATGTAGAAGGTGTCAGTTAAGGATAATTTCGAAGGTAATCAAGTATATTTTAAGAGACTACTGTGAGGAAGAAGTGCCATCCAACATGGAAGATAGCCAATACAAAAGCAGAGATAGGAAACAAAGTGCTGCAAATGAGGAACAGTTTACTTGTTTTTAAAAAGGTTACAATGACCTGACTTCAAAACCCACTGTTTGAGGGAATGGTATGGATGATGAACCAGTCAAAGAGAAAATAAAAGAGCACCACAAAAACCAAAGAGAAAGAGTGGCCAACAGTATCAAATGTATTGGACATGTAGAGAAGGATAAGGACTGAGAAGAGATCATTCTTGTTGGCAATTGAAATATCTGATAACTCTGAAAAGAAAGTTTTCAATTCAGAGATGAGTTGGAAGTCAGACTGCAAAGGACTGAAGAGTGAGAAGGAACAGAGTGAGAGGGGAGAACGAGAGGGAAGAGAAGAGAATCTCAGGTACAGCTTTTTCTACCAATCGAAATGAAAAAAAAAAAAACCCTCAGGTTTCTTTTCAGCTCTAATTCTATGATTTTATGGATCCTTACAAGGGAGAACCCATGATTCAATTATCTTCAACACATTAAACTTGTATCCATTAATGAAAAAATACTGCAAGCTAAATATATCAAGGAATAACAATCAGGATTACAATGAACTTCCCAAAGAAGATAGGTTATAATTGAAGAAAGTAGAATAATACATATAAAATTATGAAGCACAGGCCAGAAAAACTAGGTATGCGAGAAGAGAGAATCCATTCTTAAGAACCATTTAGACTTTAAAAAATTTAGATGTCCTATGTACTTTTTAGAAAGTCTGAACAATAATCTTGCCTCAAAATCTAAAGGGTATTTCAAAACAATTCATGACAGTCTAAATATTCCAGAAAGAAATTTAGCATTATGCTAAAGAAGTGACTAAAATATCAATACCAAAGACAAAAATAAAGTTCCCATTTACACCAAAATTTTCATAACACATTTTGTAGTAAAAAAGAACTGGAAACAAAACAGATGTTTATTGCTCCATAAAGAATGAATATGAAAAATTCAGAGAAGCAGAGGAAAACATAAAAATTAATGCAAATTGAAAAGAAAAACAACACACACACACACACATACAATGACTACAAAAATGAAAATTAAAGACCACCACCACCACCACCACCACCACTACTATCTAAAGGCAGCTAATAGAGCATCAGCCCTGGAGTCAGAAGGACCTGATTTCAAATCTAACCTTATTAGCTGTGTGACTCTGGGCAAAGTACTCAACCCCAACAACCCAAACTTAACCCTCCAAAAACCCACCACAACAAAAGACTAATTATAATGACCTGATCATAAATGTATTATGTTTTATTCTTCTTTCTTTTCAACAAGCAGAGGGAAAGGAGGAGAGAATTTGGAACTGAAAATAAAATTCTTAAAAAATGTTGTTATTATTATGTCCAAATGTATAACAGCCTAAAACAAATATATGAAAAAATTATCTCTCCCTAATTTTGAGGGGATGGAATAACAATGGGGGATTTAGTATAGGTGTTTAGCATTGTGTAATCTGTTAGTTTAGGTTGATGGTTACTTTTGTTGAACTGCTTTGCTGAACTGCTGGGATTTTTTTTTTTTTGGTCATTTAAAAGATGAATTTAGATAGGTGATATTTTAGATGAAAATGATTTTTTGAAATGTTCTCCAATTGATAAATGGTCAAAGGATATGAACAGACAATTTTCAGGTAATGAAATTAAAGCTGTTTATAATTATATGAAAAAATGCCCTAAATGACTATTGATTAGAGAAATAAAAATTAAAACAGCTCTGAGATACCACCTCTCAGATGGGTTAAGATGACAGCAAAAGAGAATGATGGATGTAGAAAAACTGGAATGGTGAAATGATCTAACCATTCTAGAGAGCAATCTGGAGCAATCTGCCTAAAGGGCTATAAAACAGAGCATACCCTTTGACTCAGCAGTGACACTACTGGGTCTGCATTCCAAGAAAATCATAAAGAAGGGAAAAGGACCCTCATGTGCAAAAATGTTTGTAGTAGTTCTTTGTGTGGTAACAAAAAATTGGAAAAGGAGTGGCTGCCCATCAATTGGGGAATGGCTAAACAAGCATGAAGTACATGAAGGCAATGGAACATTACTGTTCTATAATAAATGATGAACAAGCTGATTATACAAAGGCCTGGAAAGATTTACATGAACTGATGCTGAGCAAAACAAGTAGAACCTGGAATATACATTGTACATAGCAGCAGCAAGAATGTGATGTGATAAAAATAAATAAATTTTTGAAAATTAAAAAAAAGAAAGAAAGAAAGAATGTGATGTGATCAACTATGAAAGGTTTGGTTCCTCTAAGCAGTTCATTGATAAAAAGCAATCTCAATAAACTTTGGATAGAAAATGCCAGACCAAAGCATAGGGATCCAGGGGTAACAAGCTGAGATGGGGAGCCAGAGCATTGCACATCCTGCACTGGGGAATCTTGTTTGGAAGATTTGCTACAAAAGGCAAATTGTAAACTGCTAAGCCCCCAAGAATGTGGGTCCTGGCTGTGACTACCCAGCACTGGAAGTCTAGTCAGCAGAACTGCCCCAGAGCAACTAAAGTGGTTTTGTGTTAAGAGCAGACCTCAACCCTTTAAAAAAAAAAAAAAAAAAAAAGAGCAAAAAACCTCTTACCACACACAGCTTTTATGGAGAGAGAAGAAGAGATCTCAAATCCTGAGGTTCCTAAAGGTAAATTAACTCCAGATGAAGTCCCAAAGGGAGATAGATATGAGCTGTTCCTCATTTCACAAGGCTTTCTTGAAAGATTTCAAAAAGATCTCAAAAGAGAGAAGAAAAATGGGGAAAGGAAATGAGATCTTTGCAAGAGAGTATGGAAAAGGAAAAACAAATTACCTTAAAAAATAGATTTGATGAAATGGGAAAAGCATATAACTCCTTCCAAAATAGATATGAAAAAGATACCAATTCAATGAAAAACAGAATTTGTGAAATGGGGGAAAAATGCAATGAATAAAACAATTCAATTGGCCAAATACAAAAGGAGCTAAAAAAGGTAACTGAAGAAAATAAACTAAAAATTAGAATTGAACAAATGGAAGTGAATGACTCAAGATTTCAAGAATCAGTCAAACAAAACAAAAAAAAAAATGAAACAGAAGAAAATATGAAACACCTCCTAAGAAAAGAAAAACTAACCTGAAAAATACATCTAGGAAAGACAATCTAAAGATTATTGGACTTCCTAAAGCCATGATGGGGAAAAAAAAAAAAAAAAAAGCCTAGAAATCATCTTTCAGGAAATCATCAAAGTAAACTGCCCTGATGTCCTAGGTAAAGTGGCCACTGAAAGAATTCACTGATCACTTCCTCAAAGAGCCCAAAATGAAAATTCCAAGGAATATAGTTGCTAAATTTCAGAATTATCAGATCAAGGAAAAAATATTGCAGGCAGTGAGATGCCACAATTAGGATTATCCAGGACCTAGCAGCTTCCACCTTGAAGGATCAAAGGGCCTGGAATCTGATATTCTGAAAGGCAAAGGAACTTTGATTACAACCAAGAATTAACTATCCAGCTAAACTGAGCATTATCTTTTAGGGAAGAAGATGGGCATTCAATGATAACAGGTGAATTTCATTTATGTCTGATGAAAAGACCAGAGCTGAACAAAAAAATTTGATCTCCAAATACAGAACTCAAGAGAAGCATAAAAAGGGACCAAGGAAAGAACTCTTAAGAACTATATTTCTGTTATGGGTATACTTAGAGAATGTGGATATAATTTGATTTTATTGTGATAATATGAAAAAGAAACTAGAGATGGAAAGGGGATTATACTGGAAAAAGAGGAAAATGGAGGGAAAAATGAGGGAAATTACATCTCACAAAGGCAAAGATCACCTCTGAGGGAAAGAAGGGAAAAATCTTATTCTTGTATGTGAATCTTATTCACATCAGATTTGGCTCAAAGAGAGAATAACATATTTGGTTTCACAAAGAAACTTGTCTCACCTTACAAGGAAGTGGAAGGGGAAAAGGAAAAAAACAGGGAAGGCTAATAGAAGGGAAAACAGAAGTACCAAGGGAAAAGGTGTAAGAAAGGGGGAGAGTCTCTAAAAGGGGAGGACTGTTTGAGGGAGGTGGTGGTCAGAAGCAAAATACTGGAGAGGAGGGAAGAGTGAAAGAAAAGAAAAAAGCATAACTTAGGGTACATAAGATGGCGGGAAATACAGAATTAGTTATTTTAACTGTGAATGTGAAGGGATGAACTCTCCCATAAAATGGAAGTGGATAGCAGACTGGATTAAAAGCCAGAATCCTACAATATGTTGTTTACAAAAAACATATTTAAAGCACAGTAATATATTCAGAATAAAGGCAAAAGGCTGGAACAGAATTTATTATGTTTTAGGTGAAGTTTAAAAAAAAAAAAAAGTAGGGTTAAGGGCAATTAGGTGGCACAATGGATAGAGCATCAGCCCTGAAGTCATGAGGACCTGAGTTCAAATCTGGACTCAGATACTAAATACTTGCATGGGGGGGGGGGGGGGCGGAGAGGTAGGGGTAGTGATCTTGATCTCAGATCAAGTAAAAGCAAAAACAGATCTAATTAAAAGAGATAAGGAAGGAAACCATATCTTGCTAAAGGGTACCATAGATAATGAAGCAATATCAATACTAAACATACATGCACCAAGTGGTATAGCATCCAAATTCCTAGAGAAAAAGTTGAGAGATGCAAGAGGAAATAGACAGCAAAACTATATTGTTGAGATCCTCTCTTAGAACTAGATAAATCGAACCACAAAATAAATAAGAAAGAAGTTAAGGAGGTAAACCGAATTTTAGAAAAATTAAATATGATAGATTTTTGGAGAAAATTGAATGCAGACAGAAAAGTACTTTTTCCTCAGAAGTTCATGGAACCTATTAAAAAATTATGCCCTAAGACATGATCAATTTAGGGCATAAAAACCTCAAAATCAAATGCAGAAAGGCAGAAATAAGAAATAGTAAATGCATTTTTTTTCAGATCATAATGCAATAAAATGCCAGAGGAAAAAAGACCAAAAATTAATTGGAAACTAAATAATCTAATCTTAAAGAATAAATGGGTGAAATAACAAATCATAGACACAATCAATAACTTCATCCAAGAGAATGACAATAAGGAGACCACATACTCAAAGTTGTGGGATGCAGCCAAAGTAAGGGAATTTTTTTTTTAATTAATACTTTTTATTTGCAAAACATGTATGGGTAATTCTTCATATTAACCCTTACAAAGCTTTCTGTTACAAATTTTTCCCCCCTACTCCCCACCCCTCCCCTAGATGGCAGGATATCCACTACATGTTAATTATGTTAAAATACTTGACAAATCGAATATATGTATACTTATTTCCACACATCATTTTTGTGCAGGAGACATCGTATCTACAAGAAAGAATAATCAGATAAAGGAAATACAATGCAAGCAAATATCAATAGAGAGCATGAAAATGATATGTTGTGGTCCACATTTCACATTCAGGATTGTGGTCCCTCTCTCTGGGTGTATATGGCTTTCTTCACTGAACGATTGGAACTGGTTTGAAGCATTTCATTGTTGAAGAGAGTCATGTCCATCAGAATTGATCATCATATAGTATTGTTGTTGCTGTGAATAATGATCTGCTGGTTCTGCTCACTTCACTCAGCATCAGTTCATGCAAGTCTCTCCAGGCCTCTCTGAAATCGTTCTGCTGGTCGTTTCCCACAGAACAATAATATTCCATAACATTCATATAGCATAATTTATTCAGCCATTCTCCAATCGATGGGCATTGGCAGTTTCCAGTTTCTAGCCACTACAAAAAGAGCTGCCACAAACATTCTTGCACATGTGGGGTCCTTTCCTTCGTAAGGGAAATTTTATATCTCTAGATGCTTTCTTGCATAAAATAGAGAAAAAAAGAATCAATAGGCTTACAACTAAAAAAGCTAGAAAAAGAACAAATTAAAAATCCTCAATTAAATATCAAATTTGAAATTCTGAAAATAGAAGGGAAAATTAATCAAATTCAAAGAAATTCAATCAAATTCAAATTCAAAGAAAACCATTGAATTAATAAATAAAACTGAGTTCATTTTATGAAAAAACCAACAAAATAGATAAACCTTTAGTTAATACTCAGCACAACTAGAAATAGGCCACAGATGCCAATAATCTTAAAGGTTCTGTATACTAAGATAGCAAAAGCAGAAAGTTCCTAAAACAAAATCCTAAGGACTTAAGAGCTGTAGCAAAACCAGTATAAGTATAGCAGTCCTCAATTTGGGACACCTAAGGCTTAGTTTTGAGTTCCATAAACTCTGTCCTAAGATGCCACAGAATCCTATGAAAGGCCAAATTCTAAATATCAAAGATATAGAAGATCTAAAACTTATTAGCATTTTATCATAGACAGTTCTGAAGGATGAAGGTCAGCAAGTAGGTCTAAACTGAGTAAACTGATTCATCTACCCAAAAATACACTACTCAACAGATATACTCGACCTTAGCACAATGTCCTACTTCAGGAACCAAGGTTGCAGATATACACTAAAAAAAGGAAGATACCAACCAATAAAATTAGAATTATTACATCTCTAAACAATTACTACAAATCTAAAGATAACAAAAAAAAATCCAACCCAGAAGAATCTGAATACTTTGTCCAGCAAAAATTCAAAGGAAAACATGGGTTTTACACAAAGATTATATGAATATCTGAGAATAGTATTGTTTTTAATTAAATAAAAGATCTGAAGGAACTAGAAGACAAAAAATATAATTAAATTAAATGGTTTAAAGTGTTAAAATCTACTAAAGTAGTATGCTCCCTGAAAATTAGGTAAACCAATCAATGATTATGAGACAAGAAATACTGGAAAGCAAAAGACTACCAAAAACAGGCAAAAATAATGATAAAATGATTGAATATGACAGTATATGCAACATTCTATACCTACAATGCCCTCACCTCTTTGAGAAAGAGTCTGTTATGTCATCTGTTCTATAGAAATAAGACTAGTCATTACAATTAATCTAAGTTTAAATGAACAGATAGACTTGTGTGAATAATGTTTTAGAGCAAGCAACATCTTTACACTCACGCAACTGAAAGTTGTGAAAAACAAGATTCTATTATGCCTATTTTTTCACAGTATGATAAAGCATTAGATTAGACTATTTTCAAAAAGTTATCAAGCTGGGCATACCCTTTGATCCAGCATTGTTTCTATTGGGCCTATATCCCAAAGAGATCTTAAAGGAGGGAAAGGGACCACATGTGCAAAAATGTTTGTGGCAGCCCTTTTCACAGTGGCAAGAAACTGGAAACTGAATAGATGCCCATCAGTTGGAGAATGGCTGAATAAGTTATAATATATGAATGTTATGGAATATTATTGTTCTATAAGCAATGATCAGGAGAATGATTTTAGAAAAGCCAGGAAAGACTTACATGAACTGATGCTAAGTGAAATGAGCAGAACCAGGAGATCATTGTACATGGTATCATCAATATTATACAACAATCAATTCTGATGAATGTGATTTCCAACAATGAGGTGATTGATGCCAGTTCCAATGATCTTGTGAAGAGAACCATCTATATCCAGAGAGAGGACTATAGGAATTGAATATGGATCACAACATAACATTTTCACTTTTTATTGTTGTTCGCTTGTATTTTGTTTTCTTACTCATTTACTTTCTTTTTATCTGATTTCTCTTGTACAGCAAGAAAATTGTATAAATATGTTTATACATATTGGATTTAACATATTTTAACATATTTAACATACTGAATTGCTTGCCATCTAGGGGAGGGGATGGGGAAAAGGAGAAAATCAGAAACACAAAGCTATGCAAGAGTCAATCTTGTCAAATTATCTGTGCATATGTTTTGAAAATAAAAAGCTTTATTTGATTAATCAATTAATTAAAAGTTGTCCACAAAAGTGTTTCCAATTCATACGTCCAAAATCATAAAGATTCTTTGAAAGATGTAATGGTTGATGGTATATTTATTAATTTCAAATAAGTTATAAAACAGGAAGACATGTGCTAACTATATGCCAACATCAAGGAGGATGGCCAAAGTAGAATCCCTATAAATGAAGTTTTCCAGATGATCTTAGTTGCAGTTGACAATGTGTTGACAGCATCAAGCCTAAGTATTCAAACAAGAAAAAAACAAATGGATGAAGAATATCTATTTTCCAGACTATATATAATTGGATAGAGTACCCAGAGAGCTGCCTCATAAGTTACTCTAGTCATGTTATCCATTACTTGATTGCTAGACCAGAATTCAGAACAATTAAGTTAATATTTATGGATGATTGAAAAACTGTGATAATTATAACCTGTCCCATTCTGAAAATATTCTACCATTATGTCTTGCTAAACAAAGAGATGGCAGCCAAAAGCAACATTACTTCAGAAGATAATGCACACATAAGATGTGACATACTGTCTCCCTTGGTGGAATACAATAAAGTAAGGGCAGGGACTAGCACATGAGAATTACTTTGTATTTTTCTTTGTTTTGTAACCAAAGAATTCATCACCAAGTGGTCAGCCTAGAGAGCATAAGAACCTTCATATTTAACTAGGTGGGTACTCAGAAAGCATAATCTGTTGCTGGGATATAACTAAGCCTTAATTACAAAATCTGCCGTAAGTTAACATTGGCATAGACCCCAAAAAAATCAGTGTCACCTCCATATCACAATGAGACACATTAAGAACAATTTAAAGCAGGAAAATAGAAAATTTAGCTTAAGTAACAAGCTAGATGAAAATAAAATACTGTAACTCCATTAAACTCTCCTATGCAGAGGTAATGTCACAGATGTGTGTTCAAAAACTTTCAGTGGATCCCTAATTACAATTTAAATCCCTTTCCTTAACATTCTTCTGCATGATCTACACTCTAGCCAAAATGGACTTCTTTATTCACCTCCCCATACTCCCTCAAAGAAAGAAAGAAAAAAAAAATCTGCCTTTCATTTTCTTGCTTGCCTTTGCTGCTCACATCTCCAATTCATGGAATGTTTTCCTCCTCCATCCATTTGTTAAAGTACAATTCAAAATACTTTATAACAACTTTACACAACAACCTTGTCAGTACCTTTGTTATGAGATTTCACATAGGCCTTTTGGTCTGTGCTTCTCTAATGTATTTCTATAATATCCTGCATTATAGTTATATGTCTATGTCTAATCTTCCTAATAGACTCTTAGTTCCTTGAAAACAGCAGCTATATTAGTTCAATTTTGTATCACCCCTGGAATGTGGTTTTGAGCATATAGTGGACTGAAGGAAATATTGTTACTATATTTTTGTAGTACAGTTTCTAGAAGGAAGTTAAAGACACTAAATAATATTGTTAATATAAATAAAAATTAGTCACCTGAGTCAAACCAAGGAAGATGGACACTTCAATAAAATTGTCAGCTTCAGAGAGACCTACTATCCCTACTACCCTATGTATGCTTGTAGTACCTTTTATTAAGAGCATCTAAGAATCATAGATTTACATCTGGAAGGAACAGAGGTCATAGAACATAACCATGTCTTTTTACAGATGAGGAAAATAACAGCTAGAAAGGTTAAGAAATTTGACCAAAGTCACAGAGCTAGAGCCTCTGAGTTAGGATTTAAACCTAAGAATTCCTGACTTCCCGACTCAACATTCTAAAAGATCCAGCTCCAAATATAATAAAAGAATGAAAAATAGAAGCCTAACAGAAGTTTTTCTGCAGGTTTTCTGCCTAACAACAAGAGATATGTCTTTTTCACTTACAATTCTATTGCTGGGTTCTCATAATAATACCTTCATATTAGTCAGAAGAAAAGAAATGAAAATCAACACAAATAAATATAAAACATTTACTATTAATGTCCTGACAAATAATAATGCTTAAAGTGTGCTTCGTAGTAAAGTTATTTAATAGAGAAAACTATGAATACATTTCAAAAATATTTCAAGGAATAAACAAGGAACCATATTATTATGAATTAACTGATTTCTTTACATCTCAATAGTGAACAAAAAAGACAAAGGAAATGATGTTTAAAAAGTGTAAGAGAATATAAGAAGAAAGATATCAGATCTTTAATTTTCATTCTTTGCAATCTTTCCTTTGGAAAACCAACATGTGTCAGTTTCAACTAAGGCTTTCATGCTAAGGACTCTGAAGGTTGAAAGGTTTCTTGTAAAAAGTACAAGTAAAATTAATAATACAGTGATTCCATCTGAAAATACATGCAACATTCCACATCTGTAACACCCCACACCTTACATTTGTTTTTAAAAAGTTTTGAGGGCCTAAATCTCATCTACAAAAGAAGGAGCCTGACAAAATAGGCCCTAACTCTATATTTTATGATCTTTTGAAATATTTACTTTTAGCTCCAACCACACCAATATACTTCCATAAAGCATCTCTAGCTGCCTTTTGGATGTCTCCAACTCTACTACAACATGTCAACTAAATCACTCATACAATTTGGAATTGGAAGGGATCTCATTTTATAGAAAACCAAGATTAATATAGGTATTATCATCATTAATCTTCTCCCATCAAATCAGCTTTTACCTACCTCAAAACTTCACTGTTTTCATCAATGGTACCCCCAGAAACTAAGGTTCATAATCTCAGAATGATCTTTGTGAAAGAGAAGGAATGAAAAGGGAGTAAATGTCATTCATGACATTCTTTCAATTTTTCATTTAAGATGGTTTCTCATCCATTCCCTTTTCTGTTCTCCTATTATAAGCACTTAGTCTAGACCACTATTCTATATACTGAAAAAGGTCTAATTTTCCTGACTTTGGACTCTGCCCTCATTAATGCCATAAGATCAATTTTATAGTAATTTCAATATTCTTCCCTGCTTAAGAAAATCAGTGGCAAAAAAGATAAATAAATACTATTTTAAAAGAAAAAAAGGAAATTTACCAGGACTTACCTAAAAGAAAAAAAGAAAATCAGTGGCTTCCCATTATCCATACATTAATTTTTTAGATGTTATCTAGGAAGGAACTTATTTGAAAAGAACATCAAGAAAAGATGGAAAGAAATTAACCTTCCACCACATTCCACCCTATATTTCACAATAAATTCAAAATGATATGACCTAAATATCCATACCATAAAAAATTAAATCAACCTATGAAAAAAAATTAGAAAAGGAGATCATAAAGCCTTTACAAGTAAAGGATAAACACTCAAACAAAAGACAGGAGCAATTACAAAAGATAAAACAATTTTGATTACATTAAATAAAAGGTTTCATAAAAACAAAATTAATGTACTTAGTATAAAAAGGGAGGTGGCCAAATGGACAATTCTGAAACTGGCAAACTACTGGAAAAAAAAAATGATGGCAACAGTCTTCGTTGAAGAAGTTATAACAGGTACATTACTGTATGAGTAGTGGAGCTACAAATTGGTATAAGCAATTTAGAATTATGCAAAAAATATTCACATATCCATATCTTCTTTCCCAGAGATTGCACTATTAGGCACATACCCCAAGGAAGAAAATGATAAAAAGAAAAGCTCCTTTTAAACCAAAATATTTACAGCAGCACTTATTGTGCAAAGAATTGGAAATAAAGTAGATGTCCACTAACTGGGTCATGGCTAAATAAATTGTAGGATGATTACTCTGTCATAATAAAGGGTGAATATGACAAAATGACAGAAGCAAAGAAACCCTTAAAAATGAAATGATGCAAAGTGAAGATAACCAGGAAAATATACACAACTTTAAAAATATTTCACCAGCTATAAATTATTTACTTTTCTTTTTAAAAACCAACTTGTTAATTTGTCTTCTTTTGCCCCACCCCCTTCCTCAAATTAAATAAATCCTCCGTCTTGTCTATCAATTCAGTGAGAATTTTTTGTCTCTTCTTTGAATTTCTATTTTGGTTTTTATCTGGGAAATGATCTATTGTAAAGCATTTATCTGTTCTTTGTATCTTTTACTGATGAATATTTGGAGAGATAAATTTCCCACAAGGAATGCTTTGGTTCTATTTCAAAAGTGTTAATATGTTGCCTCACTTTGCCATTTTGATAAAATTATTTTTTGTTTCTATAATTTGTTCTTTGACCCACACATTCTTTAGGATATTAGGCTACATTTAATTTTAAATCCTTCCTTTAAATACTCTTAATTTTAATTTTTGTTGTGTAATAGGTAGCAAAAGATATATTTAACATCTATTTGCAACAGACTAGCACATATTCATTTTGTAAAGCATGTGATGCAAAGTTGGGATATATATACATTTCTTTTGATTACCATTTAGTAATCACTAGAGGTTTATCAAGTTAATATCTCAAATTCAACCGGGGGCCTTGAGTTTTTCTTGTTTACATTTTTACTGGCTTTATGTAAATCTAAAAAGAATATACTGAAGTCCTCAAGTTTTATGGTTGTGCTTTTTTTCTCCCTGTAGTTCAATTAGCTTTGTCTTGAAATATTTTGCTTCTATACTATTAAGGACATAAATATTTAGTGCTGCCAGTAAAATAGCATTTATTATTTTCTATACATATGACATTGTGATAATTACTGGGGATATAAAGATGTAATAGTCCTTGTTCTCAAAGAAATGACAATCTAAAGGGGGGAGAAAACATACAAACTATGTTTAAGATAGATAGATAGATAGATAGATAGATAGATAGATAGATAGATAGATAGATAGATAGA
>JAJPUD010000599.1:106033-137502 GCA_023553655.1 Myrmecobius fasciatus | reverse complement strand
AGATAGATAGATAGATAGATAGATAGATAGATAGATAGATAGATAGAGGTAGGTCACAATTAATGTAATTTCGAACACAAAATTCAATTCAGTGACATTGTAAAATAAATTGTAAAATAATACAGGTCATATTTAATGTTGAGTAAAAATTCAACACAATAAACGCAAGCTAATCAAATATTTTAACACTGTACCAAGTTGTCAGTATGTACTTGCTTAGGCTTGAGTGTGGATGTGTTAATACTATAACAAGAATTGTATTTTTTTTAAGAGTCCTTAATGAAAAAATATTAAGAGCATTCTCAATCCACCCCTTTACAGAATAGGAGATTCACAGATATTATACATCACACATTTTTAAACTTTTTCAATGTATCGCTCACTGGAGGCCGTTAGATGACCCTGAAGTCAGGAGGATCTGAATTCAAATTTGGTTTCAGACACTTAACACTTAGTAGCTGTGTGACCCTGGGGGCAAGTCACTTAACCCCAACTGCCCTACCCCCCCAAAAAATCACAAAATAATGTATTGATCAGTTACAGCTTTTTTTTCTTCTTTTTTTTTGGGGGGGGGGTTTTCTCTAAAAAAAAAAAAAAGTATTATGATATATAGAGTGGCCCTATGGGAAAGGAAGGAATACTAAGGAAATTTATAACAATGTAAAAAACAAAAGATAGCAATAAAAAAAGCCAGTTTCAGAGTAATCAGTCAAGTAAATGCCTACTATGTGCAAGGTGTCATGCAACCCTTTGGAATATAAGGAAAGGCAAAAGACAGTCCTTATTCTTTAGAGCAAGAACTCTCTAGGGCAATCTGATGAAAGAAGATAATATATAAAAAGAAGCTGGGGGGGGGGGGAAGAAGAGGAAGAAGGGGAGAGGGGAGGCTGTGGGAACATAACCAGGTATGGGAAAGGGCATTATCAAGTCTAGAGGAGTGTGGCCTTTCCCAATCAAAGTTCCCTGGGAAGGGTCCCAGGGAAAAGGACCACAGAGGAAAGTGTGAGTTTCAGGATTGACGTTATATTACAATACAGTGAAATTTCAGAAAACATGATGAAATCCAGGAGAATACAACCAGGCTGAAAATGAGAGAAGTCGAAGTGATGAAGGGTGGGAGGGCTCTCTTTAATAAAATGAAGAAAAAGGAAGAATACTTCTGGTGTAAATATTGCCATCACTAAAAAAAAAAGAAGCTTGTTATTACACTAGAGCAAAAATTTAATGTAACTGAATGGCATTAATATAATCCTACAGTAATACTAAAATAGGATGAAATGTTGGAACATCAACCTATGGAATATAAAATATGCAGGTGAAATAAAAGAGCAAAGTTGCACCAGTTTTTGTGGCCTACAAGCAATTACAAGGAACAGGAGTGTTAGAAATGGAACATCTTTTAGCTGTATGATTTCAAAATTGTAATCAAAAACACATTCCTTTTAACACCCATTCAAACAAAATCATCAAGTATATGATAATAAAAGATAAACAGAAATGAAGAGGATAATGAGGAAATAAGACATAATGTAAAACGACCAGAGAAGTGAGCAGAGTACAGATGAGGATACGAGAGTTAGATATCTTGATATTTTGAACAAAATAATCAAAAAAGAGTATGTTAATAAGTAAAATTTTAATTTAGTGATAAAACAGACATTCTGGAAAAGGATGCCTTCTAGAACTTACATTTCTAAGAAGGAAAAACTCAACCTTAATTTAAAGTATCTAACTTTTATTCGGAGGTAATTTAGGGGATTTTATTTTTTGTACTAAGTTTATAATTAATATTTTATATTTATATTTTACTTAGAGGATTTAAATTAAAAACAATGCTTGTTTATGTCCTGAAATCCTTGCACTCTAAGAAGCTACAATCATGTTCTTTTGATGGTCAAGAAAGCATAAGTGACTAAAGCTGCTGAAAAATACTTCAAGGACAAAAATATCATATTTAAAGCATTATTAATTTTTGATAACATTTCTGGTAACCTGGTTTATTGTATGAGAAAGGAGCATACAAATTTGCCAAGATATAAAGCTCTCTGCATCTACCAGTATATATATGAAAACTTAAAGAAGTTTTAGACTACATCACCAAAATATTTTAAATAATACAGATGTTTTTTACCACATCATCAGTGTAGGCTTTAGCACCTATGTCCCAGGTTTGTTGTGAAGATCAAATAAAAAAAATCTGTAAAGCTCTTAGCATAATGCTTGACACAGGATAGCTGCTGAACCAATCCTTGTTTCCTCCCTTTGAGTAAAATATTCAGTAATTTTTTTAAATTTTTGTTTTCTATAACCATTTTACTACTTTGTTTCTAATAAATCTGAAACTGAAATCCATTTTTATTATCCTTTGCTATAATGTTAAAAGATTTTTAAAACTTATTCTTTAAAATATTCATTGCATATTTCCATTGGGCTAGAACTAATTACCATGTTTTACAGATTATTTATTACTTTGAAAAATGCAAATTCAAATATGTAACTACTTTTCAGGATTCATTACTTGCAGGAATCAGGACCTGGATAGAACAATTTGGAGGTAATTTCTGAGGGAGAACACTAGAATGCTGCTTTTTTTGATTCATCTGAAGCAATAATAAATATGGCTCCAACCCTTAATCAAGTTCTGAATATTTTTCAAGTTTGTTTCCAATAAACAACTTATTTTTGATTCTGCTATCCTCCTGTTCAATTCAGATTCACAGTTATGTTAATTATTCTTCCTTCCATCATATCCTATATTTTTTCCTCTCTTTGCTTCTTATCCATTCACAAAGATAAGGAAAGAAAAGGAACAGATTCAACACCAATTATGTATAACTGAAATGGGATATAAAGTGTGTTCAGGAAAGACTAGTAACTCTGGTATGAGGGCTGCCAAGCCTTTTTCAGGTCTGCTTTCTACTTCTGGTGAAATCTGCTTCACCCAACTCTCACCTGTGGCTCCAAGAAGCTGTAGCATGTGCAGCGGCCACACCCCGGTAAACCATTTTGACAAACAGGCTAAACCAGGTTGAGGATAACAAGAGGGGACTCAAATTCTTTGGTGAGTTAGGGGGTTGTCTACCCCAAGCATGTGAAAGATTTCTCTTGGAGGAATGGGCAGATGAGAACAATTTGTTCCAAAGGGCCATGAAGGCTGCAGAAGCGGGCATTGGGGAATGCTTAGAGCTTGGTTAGATATTGAAGACACCAAGATCCTCCACTGCATCCTGAGCCATCGTCAGTTGTCTTGACTTTTGCCTTGCCAGTGGACTGTGGTGATTCTGGAAGAGAGAGTAAGGCCTACAAAGTCAAGCAACCCTACCCTCACTTAAATCCAATCTATGTGCAAAGCAAAAGACATTACCTAAGCATTTTTACCTATCTCAAAGTCCTGTAGTGACAGGCAAATGATGAAGCAGCAGGTGTGGATATAATGGGAGCTGTAGTCAGAACCCTGCACACAGGCAACCAGGCCACAGGGTCATCTTCTCACTGAAATGAAGCAGCAGTGGGATTTGGCAGCCCCCTGGGTGTCTCAGCAGTCTTTTTAAAGGCCTGCATGGCTCTCCTACTATTAGAAAGGGGTTATAAAAGGGGCCCTAAAAATTTTCTGCTTCACCCAACCCTTGGCCTCCTTACCATAGTGGGCGGGGATCCCACCCTGCAGTTGACAAAAATGTACAAAAACTTTTGCAAAGATGATTTCACTCACCATCGATACGTGAAATGTGCGCACGCTTATGGGTCAACACGAAATCCAGTAGACCTGAAAGACGAACAGCTTTTGTTGCAAAAGAACTTAGCAGATATCACATCCAAATAGCAGCCATGAGTGAAACAAGGCTAGAAAATGAAGGTCAGTTTACCAAAATGAGAACTGAAGACTTGTTTTTCTGTAGTGGCCACACTAAAAGGGAACACCATGAAGCTGCCCTAAATTTTGCAATCAAAACTAATCTATTCAACAAGCTTGTATACCTACCAAAAGGAGTAACCAACAGGCTCATAAAAATATGAATGCCTCTTGCAGGAAAATGCCATGCCACCATCAGCAGTGTGTGTGTTCCTACTATGAATAATCCTGATGAAGTCAATAAAAAATTTTAGGAAGACCTGGGGATCCTCATTATCAATGTGCTGAAACAAGACAAGCTCATAATTCTGGGTGATTATAATGCAAGAGTAGACACAGACTACCAGACATGGCAGAGAATCCTTGGGAGGAATGCAATCAGCAACAGCAATGGTCACTTACTACTGAAGGCTTGAGCATCTCACAACTTTCTCATCACCAACACTGTCTTCTGCTTACCTAAATACAGTAAAACTTCATGGATGCACTCTCACCTCAAACATTGGCATTTTATGGACTATACCATTTTAAGGAAAAGAGATGTGAGTGTGACTAAGGCAATGTGTGGTGCAAAGTGTTGAACTGATTATAGATATCCTCTCCAAGCTAAATGGTCATTCTGCAAAAGAAGGGACCTCAAGACAAGATGACTACCAGAAGACTTAATGAAAAACAGATTAGAGCACTTCTCCAAGAAAGAACAGTTTGTTGCTAACTTGGAAGAAAAGCTGAGCCAACATCAGAAAAGGAGTAGGCAGCTTTCAAAAACCTGGTACACAACCTTGGACCAACATTCTCACAAACATCAAGACTGGTTTGATGAAAATCATGGGGAAATTAAACAACTGCTAAATGATAAGAACTCTACAGGATTTACCAACAGGATAGTTCATCTCTCTCTTAAGAAGGCAGCATTTAATTCCATCAAAAGTTAAGTGCAAACTAAGCTTAGAGAGATGCAGAATTCTACGTTCAAGTAAGAAGGCAGAAGAAATTCAGTTTTATACTGATAGGATATTCTGAAGGCTATTTATGCGCCAAAGACCTGTGGTGCACCTCAGCTACTCAGTACTAATAGAAATACATTAATTTGTGATAAGAACATGAGATTAAGAGAGAAATGTATTGAGCACTTTCATAATTTTCTCAATGTCATCAAGCAGTGCTAAAACCATTAACTGTCTACCTCAAGTTGAAGTCTATCAACCTAGCAGAAGTTCCAAATGAAGAAGTTCTAAATGCTCTCCTCTCATGTGTCAAAGTATCTGATGCTGATTCTATTCCAGTTGAGATTTATAAGGGGAGGTCCACTGCTCATACAAAAGCTGACTGAAATTTTTATTTATAAAAATTTATAGGTTATAAAACTATACATATGTGCATACACACACACACACACACACACACACACACAAATATAAAAGTTACAGGATAAAAGGAGGTTTCCCCCCTTACATTTATGGATACCTCCATAAAGGTAAAATGGTCACATGTAATAGGGGAAAAAAATAAAGTATATATTTTTAAAATAGGCTGATCCTTCACCTGAAAGACAACTATCTTCTTGAGAGCCAGTGTGGTTTCAAAAAGAGCTGAGAAATGGTTGATATAGTATTTACTTCCTGACAACTTCAGAAGTGCCAAGAGCAGATCCAATTCATCAGTCTACCCAAGGGTTTATGGAAAATTATGGCAAAATTTGACTGCAAGAGAAGTTCATCAGTGTTGTATGTCAGTATCATGACAGTATGTCTACATGTGTTTTAGATACTGGATGATGCTCTTGCACTTTCCCAGTCATCAATGGGGTAAGGGTAGGTGCCTGCTCCCATGCTAACTTTTAGCATTATGTTTTCAACAATATCAGAGTCCTTCGATGGGATGAAAATAGCATCAAGGTCAGCTATCACAGTGAGATTAAAAAACTTGAAAAGACCATAAGCTAAGACTAAAAGTGAGGAGAA
Organism: Myrmecobius fasciatus; assembly: GCA_023553655.1. Lineage (NCBI taxonomy): Eukaryota > Metazoa > Chordata > Mammalia > Dasyuromorphia > Myrmecobiidae > Myrmecobius > Myrmecobius fasciatus. Next base: position 131,685 of record JAJPUD010000599.1, on the reverse strand, counting down.
GAGATGATATATGACTTTTTTTGATAGTGCATTCACTGCAATCTCTGAAACCAAGTATGGATTATCTGCTGCTTGTCCTAATTTTAACCTAATATTTAAAACAACAAAAACAGCGGTTCTTCACCAGCTAGCATACCACCATCCATTTGTATACCCATGTATTACATCAAATGGAAAAATACTGAATGCTGTAAATAAATTCACTTATCTTGGCAGCATACTTTCCAAGGATATACACACAGCACGTGTTGCCAGAGCTAGTACAGTATTTGGGAGGTTCCAAAGGAAAGTTTGGACGAGAAGAAGTATTAGACTGCCTACCAAACTGAAGATCTACAGTCATTGTGCTGGTCTCATTGGGCCTATGAAAACTGGACATTATTCCAGCACTATGCCAGGAAACGAAATCATTTCCATTTGAATTGTCTTAAAAAGATTATGAAGATCACCCAGGAAAATAAAATGCCAAATCACTAACCTGCCAAACATTCAACAGAACTCAGATGGGCTAGCCATGTTGTTTAAATGCCAAATGTACATTTGCCTAAAAAACTATTTTATAGAGAACTCACACAAGGCAAGCATTCACATGGAGTTCAGAAGAAACAATAAAAAGATACTCTGAAGGTATCTCGGAAGAGCTTTGAAATTGATCGTGTGACATAGGAAAGGCTGACAAAGGAATACTCAGCATGATATACCCACATCAAGAAGGTGCTCTATGAAAGAAGCAGAATTGCAGGAGCCCAAAAGAACCATGAGATGTGCAAATTTAGAGACATGTTAATGTAGACTATTTTTGCCCAATCTGTAATACAGCTTTTAGAACTACTATTGGTCTGATCAGTCACAGATGGATACATTATACATTGAAACCAACATAGCAATATCATTTTGGTCCCCTAAATGAAATATCTCATTAGCAACTGAAACTGCTATATATCCTAAACTAAACTTGGCATTTTTCTTCCAAGACCGACTATTTCTTGCCTTCCTTAATATAAAATAAAAAATAAAATCATCGGGGGTGGAGCCAAGATGGCAGAATGCAGAAGATTCGGTGACCTCCTCTGATCTTCACTAAAACCAACAGCAGATTAAACCTCTGAACTGATTTTGGAGTCGAGGCACCCCCAAATATTTGGAGTACAACACATTCCTGTAAGTAGTTACCTTGGTGGAGCTTCTGAACAGGTCTGTTTCAGTTGGGCAGGGGGACAGTTTATGGAACTTGGACAGCAGTGCACACAGGGCAGGAAGCCAGGCCAGAGCTCAGACTGTGGCAGTTTCTAAGCACCTAGGAAGTTTCTGTGAGCCTTTTAAGCCACTCTGCCCTGGTTGCAGGCAGATGCTTTGGCAGATCTGCCTTTTATAAAAGGTAGATTGTAAACCACTGAGAACCCCAGACCTGACCCGACTACCCAGCACTGGAAATCAATCACCAAAACTGCCACGGGGCAAATTAAAGTTGCTGTCGCTCCTTTCCTTTGAACAAACCTAAAGCTTTTAAAAAAAAAATGAATAAAAAACAGAAAAGAACTCTCACCATACACAGCTTTTATGGAGAGAAGAACAGATCTCAGATACTGAGGTTCATAAAGGTAAAGCAACTCCAGAGGAAGCCACAAAGGGAGACATGAGCTGGTCCCCATTTCACAAGGCTTTCCTGAAAGACTGCCTAATGAATATCAAAAGAGAGAAGAAAAATGGGGAAATGAAATAAGATCATTGCAAGAAGGAATGGAAAAGGCATATAATGCTCTAAAATAAGAAATATGAAAAAAACACCAATTCACTGAAAAAACAAAATTGGTAAAATGAAAAAAGATTGTAATGAACAAAAAATTCAATTGGCCAATTACAAAAGGAGCTAAAAAAGGTAACTGAAGAAAATAATACACTAAAAATTAGAATTGAACAAATGGAAGTGAATGAATCAATAAGACTTCAAGAATCAAACAAAAACAAAAACAAAAATGAAAAATAGAAGAAAATATGAAATATCTCCTAGGAAAAACAACTGACCTAGAAAATAGATCTAGGATAGACAATCTAAGGATTACTGGACTTCCTGAAAGCCATGATGAAAAAAAGAGGTAGTACAGTATTTGGGAGGAAATCATGAAAGAAAACTGCCCTGATGTTTTAGAATTACAAAATAAAGTAGCCATTGAAAGAATTCACAGATCACCTCCTGAAAGAGACCCCAAAATTAAATCCCCAAGGAAAACATATTGCAAGCAGCTAGAAAGAAATAATTCAAATACCAAGGAACTATAATTAGAATCACCCAGGATCTGTCAGCTTCCACATTAAATGATCAAAGGGCCTGGAATCAGATATTCCGAAAGGCAAAGGAACCCAGATTACAACGAAGAATAAGCTATCCAGCTAGAATGAGCATTATCTTCCAAGGAAGAAGATGTACATTTAATGATATAGGTGAATTTCACCTATTTCTAATGAAAAGACCAGATCTATAGAGCACCAGCCCTGAAGTCAGGAGGACCCGAGTTCAAATCTGGTCTCAAACACTTAACATTCCCTAGCTGTGTGATCCTGGGCAGAAAGAAAACCTAATATTATTGAGGGAAAGAAGGGTGAGGGATAAGGATTGTGTGACTCTTACTCTCATCAGATTGGGCTCTTAAAGAGAATATCAGACACATTTGGTTTCACAGAGAAACTTGTCCCTCCTTATAGGGATGTGGGAGGGAAAGGAGGAAAAGAAAGGGAAAGACTAATAGAGGGAAAATAGAAGAATTAGGGGAAAGGTGTAAAAAAGGGGGAAGGACTGTTTGAGGGAATTGGTCATCAAAAGCAAAATATTGGGGAAGGGGGAAGGGAGAAAGAGAAAAGGAAAGGAAAAAATATAACACTGGGTAAATAAGATGGCAAGAAATACAGAATTAGTTATTTTAACTGTGAATGGGAATGGGATGAACTCTCCCATAAAGCAGAAGCAAATAACAGACTGGATTAAAAGCCAGAATCCTACAATATGCTGTTTACAAGAAACACATCTAAAGCACAGAGATACATACAGAGTGACGGTAAAGAGCTGGAGCAGAATCTATCATGCTTCAGGTGAACAAAAAAAAGCAAGGATAGCAATCCTGATCTCAGATCAAGTAAAAGCAAAGATAGATCTAATTAAAAGAGATAAGGAAGGAAACTATATTTTACTAAAGGGTACCCTAGATAATGAAGGGGTATATATATATATTATATAGTATATAATCAATACTAAACATATATGCACCAAGTGGTATAGCATCCAAATTCCTAGAAGAAATTAAGAGAGATGTAAGAAGAAATAGCAAAACTATAATAGTGGAGGATCTCAACCTTGCTCTCTCAGAACTAGATAAATCAAACCACAAAATAAATAAGAAAGAAGTTAAGAGGGTAAACAAAATGTTAGAAAAGTTAGGTATGATAGATCTTTGGAGAAAATTGAATGGAGGCAAAAGGGAATTTACTTTTTCTCAGTGGTTCATGGGACTTATACAAAAAACCTCAAAATCAAATGCAGAAAGGCAGAAATAGTAAAAGCATTTTTTTTCAGATCATGATGCAATAAAAATCACATGCAATATAGGGCCAGAAGAAAATAGACCAAAAATTAATTGGAAATTAAATAATCTAAAACTAGAACCATTCCCAATAAGATCAGGAGTGAAACAAGGCTGCCCACTGTCACCATTACTATTTAATATTGTCTTAGAAATGTTAGCTTTGGCACTAAGAGAAGAAAAAGAGATTAAAGGAATTAGAGTGGGTAATGAGGAAACCAAATTATCACTCTTTGCAGATGACATGATGGTATATTTAGAAAACCCCAGAAACTCGACTAAAAAATTACTAGATTATTTAAAATTACTAGAAACAATTCACAACTTTAGGAAAGTTGCAGAATACAAAATAAATCCACATAAATCATCAGCATTTTTATATATTACTAACAAAGTTCAGCAGCAAGAGATACAAAAAGAAATTCCATTCAAAATAATTGTTGATAGTATAAAATATTTGGGAATCTATCTGCCAAGGAAAAGTCAGGAACTATACAACTAAACTACAAAACACTTTCCACACAAATAAAGTCAGACCTAGTCAATTGGAAAAACAAAAAATGCTCATGGGTAGGCCAAGCGAATATAATAAAAATGACAATACTACCCAAACTAATTCACTTATTTAGTGCCTTGCCAATCAAACTCCCAAGAAATTATTTTACAGATCTAGAAAAAATAGTGGCAAAATTTATTTGGAAGTACAAAAGGTCAAGAATTTCAAGGGAATTAATGAAAAAAAAAAGGCAGATGAAGGTGGCCTTGCTGTGCCAGATCTAAAACTATATTATAAAGCAGCGGTCATCAAAACCATTTGGTACTGGCTCAGGAATAGAGTGGTCTATCAGTGGCACAGGATAGAATCACAGGACAAACTAGGCAATAACTATAGCAATCTAGTGTTTGATAAACCCAAAGACCCCAGCTTCTGGGAAAAGTACTCACTATTCCACAAAAATTGCTAGGAAAATTGGAAGCTAGTGTGGAAGAAATTAGGGCTTGACCCACACCTAACACCACATACCAAGATAAGATCTAAATGGGTTCATGATTTGGATATAGTGATATTATAAGCAAATTAGAGGAATGTAGTATAGTTTACCTCTCCAACCTATGGAGATGGAATAAATTTATGTCCAAAGAAGAACTGGAACTCAACTGAACACCAGATAGATAATTCTGACTATATTAAGTTAAAAAGTTTTTGTACAAACAAAACCAATACAGTCAAGATTCGGAGGGAAGCAATAAATTGGGAAATCATCTTTACATTTAAGTGTTCTGATAAAGGCCTCATTTCTAAAATATATAGAGAATTGTCTCATATTTTTAAGAATTCAAACCATTCTCCAATCAATAAATGGTCAAAGGATATGAACAGATAATTTTCAGAGGATGAAATTAAAACTATTTATAGTCATATGAAAAGGTGCTCCAAATTACTATTGATCAGAGAAATGCAAATTAAGACAACTCTGAGACACCACTACACACCTGTCAGATTGGCTAAAATGGCAGGAAATGATAAAGACAAATGTTGGAGGGGATGTGGGAAAATTGGGATACTTGATACATTGTTGGTGGAACTGTGAACGGATCCAACCATTCTGGAGAGCAATTTGGAACTATGCTCAAAAAGTGATCAAACTGTGCATACCCTTTGACCCAGCAGTGTTTCTATTGGCCTATATCCCAAAGAGATGTTAAAGGAAGGAAAGGGACTCACATGTGCAAAAATGTTTGTGGCAGCCCTTTTTGTAGTGGCTAGAAATTCGAAATTTAATGGATGCCCATCAATTGGAGAATGGCTGAATAAATTATGGCATATGAACGTCATGGATTATTATCGTTTTGTAAGAAACGACCAGCAGGATGATTTCAGAGAGGCCTGGAGAGACCTACATGAACTTATGCTAAGTGAAATGAGCAGAACCAGGAGATCATTACACGTGGCAACAAGAAGACTATATGATGATCAATTCTAATAGACATGGTTCTCTTCAACAGTGAGATGTTTCAAACCACTTCCAATTGTTTAGTGATGAAAAAGGAGCCATCCACACCCAGAGAGAGGCCTGTGGGATCTGAGTATAGAGCACAACATAATATTTTCATGCTTTTCTGTGGATGTTTGCTTGCATTTTGTTTTCCTTCTTAGGTCCCCCCCCCCTTTCTACATCTGATTCTTCTTGTGCTGCAAGATAATTGTATAGATATATATACACATATTGGATTTATCATATATGTTAACATATTTAATACATATCAAACTACCTGCCATATAGGGGAGAGGATGGGGGGAAAGGGGAAAAATTTGAAACAGGAAGTTTTGCAAAGGTCAATGTAGAAAAATTTCTCATATGTTCTGTAAATAAAAAGCTTTTATAAACTGAAAAAAATAAATTAAAAAAAAATCACCATTCTCTCAATCTTTCATCTTTGCCATCTCCTACACCTCACATCTAATTAATTAATTGCCAAGTTGGTTGCTGACTTCCTTCTGATACTGAAATTAGCATACAAACTCCTTTGAGGCCCCAACGCATTTTATGTAAGTGCAGCTCTATATTAATAATGGTAGTGGTAGATTATCAATGGGTCTATGATAAAATAAGAATACTGCTCAAGCAGTGTCTAAGATTCATGAACATGAACATAGGAAGAGGGTACAGGACAGCTACTGGAAGAAAGACAAATACTGAGGTTGTCATTTCCAGTAGGTCATAGAAAGCAGGAAGATGCTTGAAGTGATCAACATTGAATATTCAATGCTCGTATTTCATGGTCAAATGATTTATCTATTTTCCACATGGAGGCTGCTATCCTTCCACATGAGAAGGTAAAGAGACTTGAGGAAAACCTCTCCATTCTAACTTATTAAAAAAGAAGAAGAAGAAGAAGAATGCTCCAAAACAAAAACAACAAATAACAAAAATTAGGAAGGCTTCAGTGTAAAAACAAAGAACAAAAACATAGAAAAGAATCTTGGCCTGTAACAGGAAATTAAAGTTTGAAGAAATTTAAAAAAAAGGAAAAAGGAAAGATCATTGGAACTGGACATTTGGAGCTAAAAAAAACAATGTTATGTGAGAAGAGGGAGCTGCACATTAGCAGCAGCTATTTGTCCTCCAAAGAATGGTATTACAAATCTATGAGCTGTCAGATGAAAATTCATTAAGGATCAAAAGAAGAAGAGAAAAGTAGTGGTGGCTGGTGACTCCCTACTGGGGTGGGTTATACTGAAATAAGATTCCTGAGGGAGAAGCACAGTAGTAGTGGGACAGTGATACAGTAGACAGTACTTTGGGCTCCATCAGCAATAACAACTGAGAAAGAAGCTGAGCCTAGTTAACAAGAGGTTAAAAAGAAACATTGGGCAAAGTAAAATAGGAAGAAATACTGGCTTCTACAATATAGACACTGCAATGGAAAATGAAGTCCAGGACAGTCCTTGAAGAACTAATGGATGACACCTTTGGGGGGTGGGGGGAGGAAAGTGATTATTTTCTGACAACAGGGAGGTAAAAGTGTCTACTCAGCAAACACAGAATAAAGAGGGGGTTAGTCCTTCAGAGGCTTCTTTTGAAACAAAGATTTGATCTTCCCTATCTTAGACTCCATAGAGTTGTCAAAGAGCAGAAAGTTCTGAGTGATGGATCAAAAATCACTAAATGAATACTACTACAGAGCAATTCTTCCTGACTTGTGATAATGATCCTGATTAAACAGGAAAAGTGCCATTATCTTCATTTTTAGTTCTGATAGCTCTTTGTATTATTCTTGCTCTTGATCATTTCTTTACATCAAGTTTACAGTTAAGAATTAGTTTCCTAGACTTACACAAATTGATGCAAAGTGAAATGAGCAGAACAATGTACCCAGTAACAGCAATACTGTATGATGATCAACTGTAAATCACTTAGTTCTTCTTAACATTACAATGATCTAAGACAATTCTGAAGGACTCATAATGAAAATTACAGTCTACCTCTAGAGAAAGAACTGATGGAGTCTGAATGCAGATTGAAGGTACTTTATTTCCTTTTTATAATATGACAAATAAAGAAATGTTTTGTAAAAAAAAAAAAAAAAAAAAGCATATAACCAATACTGAATTGTTTGCCTTCAATAAGAGAGAGGGGAGGAAGGGGAAAAAATAGTTTGTGACACTAATTTTACAATTAGGAGAAATAAAATTGATTAAAAACAAACAAAACAAAACAAAACAAAAGCATTAGTTTCCCACACCAACCACATTATTTAGATCCAGGATTCAAGTCTGGTCTTGGCTCTCTCATATTCAGTAACTCCCTTTAAGGGCCTATTAAACATTATTTTATTTTGTTTTTTGGTTTTTTTTTTTTTTTGTTTCAGATAACAGACTGGCATCCAAGGTATCTAGCCAATAAGAACAATTCTCAAAAGAAGAATTGCAAAATTGTAATTTTTATGAAAGAATGCTCCAAGGGGCAGCTAGGTGGCGCAGTGGTTAGAGCACCAGCCCTGAAGTCAGGAGCACCTGAGTTCAAATCTGGTCTCAGACACTTTCTAGCTGTGTGACCCTGGGTAAGTCACTTAACCCCAATTGCCTCCGCAAAAAAGCAAAAAAAAAAAAAAGAATGCTCCAAAACACTAAGAAGAGAAATTAATATCAAAACAATTCTGAGGATTAACATGACACCCAGCAAGCTGGCAAAAGTGACAATGGAAATCATTCTGGACTACCCATGTGGGGCTACTTGCATCCCCAGGTCAAGCTGACTTGTAACAATGATACAATAGAAGAGGAGCAATAAAGTCAAACTCAAAAGAGAAAAGAATCTCTGTAGATAACATAATGACTTTCTAAAATTCCTTAAGGATCTTACCATCAAGGGTGTGGTGCTGTCTCAATCCCCAGCTTCCTCCCTTTCCCACCCTCCCCAAAATAGGCTAGTTTTTCCTTTAAAAATGGCTTTCAGATTTAGCTGGCTCAACTCACTGACACAGCTTTATGATCACTTAAGTACAAAAAAAAAAAAAAATGCCAGGCCACCCAGCCCCTCCCTAAGTCTTCAGACACCAGACCTGAAGCAAGTGCTAGAATGGAGAGCTGTATTCAGCTGAAAATTCTAGACATCCTCCTTCCCTGATCTCAACAGCCTTCCCCTAATATGACCAAGTAAAATTCTTTTTTTTTTTTAATCAGTAAATGGATTCAGAGTCGCAATTTGTTCCAATTTCTGATCTAAAATCCGTGTGTGTGTGTGTGTGTGTGTGTGTGTGTGTATGCTACAAATGTGGTTAACTTATTTACCTGCCCAAATTCCATTAAATATCTTATCTGCAATATCTGCAATATCCTTTACCTCTCTTTTCAATTAGTACAATGGAAAAAAGCACTATCATAATAGCCTGCCAAATTAACTTCAATTCTGATGCTTACTTTACAATGCTCTGTAATGCATTAATCCCCGGCATTGTTAAGTAGTTTTACTTGTGTCCAACCCTTCACAATCCCACTGGGGTTTTTAGGCAAAGATAATGCCATTTCCTTCTTTAACTCATTTAAAACATTTTACATTTAACTCATTTGAGGAAACTGAGGCAAACAAGATTAAGTGACAGGGTCACAAAGCTAATGAATGTCTGCAGTTGGATGTGAACTGAGGTCTTCCTGACTCCAGACCTGGCACTCTATCCACTGTGCCACTGAATTACCCATTACTTAATGAATAAACCCAAATTTCTGGATTAATGTATGATAAAGCTGGAAAAGTCATTTGGAGCCTTTTTATGAAGAGTTTAAAATGTTAGCTTATATTTTATTCTAGAGCTGATAGCCATTTCAAATTTACTGAGTTGACAAGTGACAGTCAGATCTATGCTGTACATATACTATCACTTTAAGGTCTATGAAGGATATATCAGATAGGTAGATACTTGAGAGAGGAGACAGAGGTAATGCCCTTCATGAATTTTGCAGTCTAGCCAAAATGACCAATCTTCTTTTGCCTTAAGAAATTCTCTCCCTTAAGGCAGAAACAGCACTCATGCTTCTTAGAATCTCTCATTTTCCTCAAAGTTCAATTCAAACATCATCTTTTATAAAAGGCCTTTTCAGATTCTGCATTGCTAGTGTTTCATCTGTCCTGAAATTACTTTGTATATATTTTGTACATCCTTTTAGGTATACATGTTATTTTCCCCTAGAAATAAGCTCTTTGAGAACAAAGAGTGTCATCTTTGTCTTCTTTTCCCTGACATCTAACACAGAGCTTGACATAGAGTAGGTGATTAACAAACATTTATTGGTAGACATTCCCAATGCCTAGCACAGTCCCTTATACATAGCTAAAAGTTTAGAACTTGAAAATCAAAGAAAAGATACATACAAAGAAAGGTAGATATCACTAACACAGAGTTTCACAACTTGGAAATATTAAATCTCATCAAGCCCTACATTTTACAAATATAGCAAGTAAGAAAAACAGGCCAAATCATCTCTAAAATACATAAAGAATTGTCTCATATTTATAAGAATTCAAGCCACTCTCCAATAGATAAATGGTCAAAGGATATGAACAGACAATTTTCAGATGAAGAAATTAAGACCATTTCTAGTCATATGAAAAGGTGCTCCAAATCACTATTGATCAGAGAAATGCAAATTAAGACAACTCTGAGGTACCACTACACACCTGTCAGGTTGGCTAAGATGACAGGAAAAGATAATGATGAATGTTGGAGGGGATGTGGGAAAACTGGGACACTAATACATTGTTGGTGGAACTGTGAACGGATCCAACCATTCTGGAGAGCAAGTTGGAACTATGCTCAAAAAGTTATCAAACTGTGCATACCCTTTGACCCAGCAGTGTTTCTATTGGGCTTATATCCCAAAGAGATCTTAGAGGAGGGAAAGGGACCCACATGTGCAAGAATGTTTGTGGCAGCCCTTTTTGTAGTGGCAAGAAACTGGAAACTGAAAGGATGCCCATCAATTGGAGAGTGGCTGAATAAATTATGGTATATGAATGTTATGGAATATTATTGTTCTGTAAAAAACGACCAGCAGGACGATTTCAGAGAGGCCTGGAGAGACTTGCATGAACTGATGCTGAGTGAAATGAGCAGAACCAGGAGATCATTATACACAGCAACAACAATATTATATGATGATCAATTCTGATGGAGTGGCTCTCTTCAACAATGAAACGCTTCAAACCAGTTCCAGTTGTTCAGTAAAGAAGGCCATATACACCCAGAGAGAGGGACATGAGAAATGGACTACAACATATCATTTTCATACTCTATATTGATGATTGCTTGCATTGGGTTTCCTTTTATCAGATCTTTTTTGTTCATGTAGATACAGTTGTTCTTGCATAGCAAGATAAGTATGGAAACATGTATACATATATTCAATTTGTCAAATATTTTAATATAATTAATATGTAGTAGACTTCCTGCCATCTAGGGGAGGGAAGGGGAATAGGGGGGAAATTTTGTAACGGAAAGCTTTGTAATGGTCAGTATTGAAGAACTGCCTATACATATGTTATGCAAATAAAAAGCTTTAATAAAATAAAAGAAAAAGAAAAAGCTTTAATAAAATCAAAAATGCCCAGAAAAAAAGTTAAGAAAACAAAAGAAAAACAGGCCAAGTGTTTGGCCTAGGACCACAAATGTAAAGATCAAGGACCAAAACTGAAGTCTTCTGACTTTTAATTCAATATTCTTCTCACAAATGCACTGCCCTTTACAGAATAACATATTGGTCCAAATACAGATCACACATTCAAAAATTTCACTTATATAAATATATCTACTCTGGCATAAACTCAGTGTTTTGGGTTTTTCCCCCCTCAGTCTTTCCCTATATTTTCTTTTCAAAGAAATTTTACTTGGAGGTAACCACTAATCCTCAGATATCTACAAATGTCTAAAGATATAGAGAGAAGATGGGAAAGATCAGTAAGTTTTGGGATACTTATAACATAGGTTAGCAGAAAAGAAACTTTATAAAACTATTTAGTACTGATTAAAAATATTCAGAAGTAGATCAGCGGAAACAATATAAGACAGAAACAAACACTGATTCTAGTTGTCCTCATAATCCCTATCCTCTACCTCATTCCAATTACTGTACTTTTTAAGTACATGTGGTCTACTCATATGCATGAGCATACATCCTTCACATAGATTGTAAATTCCTTACAAGGCAAGTATCCTAGCACTTAATACATACTTACATTTGTATTTCTACCAGGTGTGTGCCTGGAATATAAAAGGAGTTTGATTGCTGTGAAGGAAATGCTCCAAATTGTTATAGAAGGACAAATTAAAATAATATTGAAGTTTCATCTCATACCTAAATTGGCAATTAATTATAAGCAATTATTAAAAGCTTACTATATGTCAGGAATTGTACTGGGTGCTAGAGATATAAAAACAAAATTGAAACAATCCCTTAAACATATATACTGGGGTAGGAAAGGTGCTAGTAATTGATGAAAGGAAGGACATGAAAGAAGGCTTCATAAAGGAAATAGATCTTGACCTGAACTGTTTAAGACTAGTGTCATGCAGTAGTGATATTCTAAGTGGTAGAAATGAGTAAAAAATGTGAAAAGACAGAGAGATGGAATCTCAGCCAGTTTGGCTAAAGTATGTAAAGTCAAGTCAATAAGCACTTATTAAGCACTTTCAAAGTATTCCCAGACACTCTGCTAAGCATTAGGAATACAAATAAAGGGGATGGAAGGACAGAGGGGGACACAAAAATCCACATATCTCAAGATCTAATGGGAGATACACACAGTAAAAACTGGGTGATCATCTTGGAGGGAAGACACTAAAATTAAAGAGGACTAGGAAAAAAGACTTCTTGCAGGAGGAAAGACTTGAACTGAGACTTGAATGAAGACAAGAAAGTGAAGAGGCAGAAATGCAAAGGTAGAGAGGTCTAAGAGTCTCCTATTTGGTCTCTCTACCTCAAGCCTCTTACCACTTCACACTAATCTTCATATAACAGCCAAAATGATTTCCAAAGCAGAGATCTGAACATATTACCTTCACACACTTCAAGTCCAGAGGCTCCCTATTCATCTCTGGAATTAAAAAAGCAAAAGACTTCATTTTAAATTCTTTTACATTGCTCTTTCCTACCTTCCAAAAATTCTTAGATATTACTTCTCTACACTATGGTTCAGATATACTAGATTCCTTGCTCTATACTAGACTCATATGATGCTGTCTACATGCCTTTTCACTGGCTGTTTTATCATGCCCGGGAAAACTCTTTGTTTTCACCTCAAACTCTTGAAATCCCTATTTCCTATTAAGTCCTACTTCCTGTAAGAAGCCTTTCCATGGCATCCTTCCTCTTTAATGTCATCCAAAAATACTTTGTATGTGTGCTATAGATATATAAATATCTATAAAGATGGACAAATATGAAGAATTCAAAGAAACAGTAAAGAAAGCATAATGAAGAGAAAAAATATAAGTAATGACTACAGAAATATAAATGAAAACGCTAAAGAAAAAAGGGAGGGAGGGGCAGCTAAACTAATTAATAACAAATTTTGGTCCCACAGCAGATAAATAAATCTCTTTCTAGTCTAGAAACACAGAGAATGCTACAATTCTCTCAGACAAGGTCTGTGTATCCATTTGTTTGCTTAACTCTTTCTCTTTGTTACTATGTGAGATTGGATTATTGAGAAATGACAGTAAGGCCAAAAATCATCAATAAATTTCATATATATTAAATATGTATGTTACATATATATATATATATAAATAATTTCATCAACTCATACAACATTCATTTACAAGTCAAGCACTATAATCAATCCCAAAATTACTTCTTCCCTAATAAAACAACCCATTCCTATGAACATTACTGAAATGACACAAAGAGTTTATAGAAAAACAGGGAACTGAATCTTTTAAAAGTGGATAGTAGCTGTAAAGAAGAGCAGGCAGGCAAGACCTAGGATCTTTAGGAGATAAAAACTTTAATACAATTCTCCAAGAAGTTAGCAATGCAAAAATGGAGAAAATTGTGCTTCAAACTCCTATCCATAAAAAGAGCTTCATAAGGATCTTACACGCACAGACACATGTTGAGTAAAATGAAACATAATAGGAATCTCCAAGAAAGCATAAGATCAAAACACTCAAGCAAACAACTCATTGAAAGCAATCTTTTAAGAGAAATTAAGTGCTTAACTAATGAATTTTTAAAGGAGTAAAAAGAAAAAAAGCATGAGGACAAGGAGAAAGCAAGGAATGTGACTTATTTAATTAATAAAAGTTACAAAGAATAAAGATCATTTTTTAAAAACTCACCAAAATGCAACAGATAGAATGCTGGAAAGAGAGAAATCAAGAAGACCAGAGTTCAAATCCCACTTCAAATATTTATTAGTTTCATGTCTTTAGGACAACTTAATCTTTCAGAGCTTTAGTTTTTTCAACTGTAAAATGAAAGAAGCTGGCCTCAACACTCCCTTAGTCTCTTCTTCCATATATAAGATCCTATAATGGAGGAGAAGGTGAAAGTAAGGCTGCCAAAATTCAAGAACTGGAAATATCAGTTTGGGATAATTCCTATATGGAGCAGTGAAATTCCCCTAAGGATCAATGCTTAATTCCTACTTGAAATTTTTACTAATATGAAGATAAAATTAAATTTTTCAAGGGAACTATAAACTGCAGTTGGTCTTTGGATGTTGTCAGAATAGGGAGAAAAATGGAAAATGAATTTCAGAGCAGGGGAAGCGAAAAAAATAATACAAATTCCATTCACTAAGGTGACATTCTAAAGTATTAATTGTAATCAAAGAAAGGTACCAGAAAGTCATTATGAAGTGTTTTCTGAACCTCCAATGTGCTACTACAGCCAAAAAGATCAAGAGTAAAATAAGAATGTGGGTGGACTAGATGATCTCTAAGTTCCCTTCACCCTTTGATTTTATATTTTTAAAAAATAATAGGAAAAAAAAGCTTGGTGTGTTAAAAGCTGGAAGTAATCATGGATATTGACAGATCCTAAAGAGTTGCCAAAGACATAAGAATGGGCTCTCTAAACTTCTGAGATTGGCATGAGGGAAATCAATCATCTACTCCCATAAAACTGTTCTCTTGTACCACAGTTAAAGGAAAGGCATTGTCTTTTGTAAACTCTAGAATAACTTATTTGTTGGTTGAATCATCTGATTTTTGAGGTGAGAGAAACACCACAATATTTACCTGTTTGTATTTATTTAGAGGAGGAGATGGAAAGTGATTATATTGGAATGTGGAAGGAACAACCAAAAGTCATGACGTTAAATACTTCCTGATTGGCTGAGCTAGATCCAGGGAATGAATGGACAAAAGAGCTTGATACAGCCCACCTAAATAGGAATCTCAAAATAATCTTGAGAGCATTCTGATAATAAAGATAATTCACTTATGCAATCATGAGAGACTTAGTCATGGCAACATGAGATTACCAGGCTATAAAAGGGTCAGAAGCTAACTAGGCCTAGAAAATTTTATTTAAAGTTTAGGTTAGAAAGTTGAGGTGTCATTCATTACCTTGTTCTGAATTATTTATGAATTTCTATGTTCTCTTTTCCCTTGTAAACAAATCCTTAAAAAAAATAAGTAAATAAAAGCCTTTATTATCTAAAGCATGTAGAAAACAGGAGAAAAAGAGAAAAAGAAGCTAATGTAAAGCAGGGCACCTGGCTCTTAGTGGCAACACCTTAGCCATGACAAATTAGGATCAGTTGCAACAGATCAATGAACCCAAGTGGCCAACTTTTGGTTCAGTGACCCAAGAAAGTGTGTAAAAAAGGCACAGGGCTTTTCGCTGGGGGTCCATGATCTGGAAGATTTAGACTGTAATGAAAAGTGAATGCCCTGGGGTTCAATAAAAAGTCTGATCAGTTAAAGGCTAAAGTTTGGATTCCTGAAAATCATGATCAGAAACAGAATACTGAATTGAATATGTTATCACAAATCTGGCCCAGCATGACAATTCTTATGTCTAGCACTATTATATCCTACATGACATAAAGGTATAGCTAAGAAATCAATTCAGTAGACAGTCTCTTGCAACAGTCAACTCATCAAATCATCTCATCCTAACCTAAATTTATTTTCTGAGTACAGTATTTAGTACTTTATGCTATTGTAGCTATCTACAATGTCACTAAGTATACTCCAGCAGCCAACAAGTCTGTCAAATATTCTTTTAAACTTTCTTGTTAATAAGATTCTAAGTTTTTATTTGTTTTTGAAAATTCCCTAATTTAACAGCAATTTTCCCCAGAGTTTGTCAGAAATTAGAAATGGAAGAAAACTAACTAGATGGAAGGTAATTGAATTAACTGAACATTCAATCAGCTGAAAAAAGGTATATCAACTAAAGATCAGAGAATCTAGTTTTTAGTCCCTGCTCCACTCTCATGTTCAAATTTAATTTAATTCAATAAACATTTAGTGCCTACTATGTGCCAAGCACTGTACTAAACTCTGGGGATACAAAAACAAGGAAAAGACATGCTCTGTCCTCAATGAGCTTACAATCTAATGGGAGAGACAACATGCAAATATATACAAAGCAAAACAAAATACAGAATAAATAATTAACAGGGAAGGCAACAAAATTAAGAGGGGCTGGGAAAGGCTTCCAGTCGGTGGTGGAATTTTAATTGGCATTTAAAAAGCATAAATATAGTATGTCAAAGTGCTTTGAAAAAGTTACATGATTGTAAAATAGTATCATTCAATTACATACATAGGTTTAAAAATAAATAAATAATCTGCAGCTTAGTATAGTGGGAAGAGCACTAACTCTTCAAAAGAGTCAAAAGGACCTGGGTCAAATACTATTTCAGATACTACCTGTGTGTCCTTGGGCATATCACTTAACCTCCCTGGGCCTTAGTTTTCGCATCTGGACTACATGGACTAGGCAGCTTGAAGTCCCTTCCAGCTCTAGAATAAAACAAGGGTATTATGTCAATGCTTTATCTGTCACACTGGCGAAGCAACCTGAAAACAATTGGGTGAAATTTAACGGACCCCAGGGCCTTCCCCTTAAGGGAGAGCGTGGGAAAGTGGTAACATTGCCACATCCGCATCCCCACCCTCTATGCCCTGCTAGGCTCTTCCCTGCACCGGCGTAGCCCAAATGCCTGCCGTGCCACGTCTCAGATTGTCTTCAACGCGCGGTTCTCCCGCACGGCCTTTGCTGTCTTCCCCGCCCCGGGCCCTACCCACCCGCCTCCATCTCCCAAGAGGGGTATAGAGGACAGGGTAGGCGCGGCCACTCCTCCTGAGGTTGCGCAGGACAGACTGCCTGACAGCACAAGGCCGGCCCAGGCGCAGCCCCTGCAGGTGGGCTAGCTAGGCCGAGAACTGTAGGACAGCAGAGGCTAGCCAGCGGCACGGCCCCGCCCGAAGTCTTGAGGCCGCCGACCGGCTGAAGCGGTATTCAGCCGAGGCCCAAACAACCCTGCCTAGCCTGGGCCCTTTCGGTCCTTTTGGCGCTTAAGTCTCACCTGGACAGTGTCAAACGAACATTTTCGCGGACCAGACTGGATCGGACCAGATACACTTCTCAGCGTCCCGATTTCGCCTCTTAAAGCTTTCTCCAGCAAGCTCTTTCTCGCTTGCGCTCGCTCTCTTCCCCAGTGCCGCGTCACTCGCAGCACCGACCTCCGCGCGCGATACTTTGGGCGGGCGGGGTCGTCACAAATCTCTCTGTGACGCAACTCTGGGAGGGTGTGGGTTCGGAGCGTCCAGGCTCTCAGTACTGTGAGAAAGCGAAGGATGGCGTCATGGGAAAGGGAGGAGACGGAAGAGAAAGGAAAGGGGGAAGGTGAGGGTGGATATTCAGGACAGCTTCGGGACAGCCTGGGCGTTCTCTTCTTTAGCCACGCAAGAAGTGGGAGAGCGTGATGGAGTTCTGGCGCAAGCGCGGAGGAGTGCCGCACAGATCTAAGCGCAGGGGCCCCGCCCAGTTCCTTCCCGATTCTTCACCGCCGCTCATCCGGGACTTCTTGCTAGGGAAGTGCTGTCCCAGGGGAAGAGTTGATCTCCGCTGTTAGGCAAGGTGAAGCGCTCTGTCAGGTTGAAATCCCATCCTTTTTCCTGGCTTACCTGCTGTGTAACACTGACGAAGTCCTGTTCAGTTTCCGTGCCTTGGTTCCCTCATCTATAAAATGACTAGGTTAAACTAAATCTTTGGTTCTTCAACTTTTTTTTTTTAATCTTAAAACCTCTTTACACTCTTTAAAATTGCCAAGGACATCTCCCTCCCCCCATCTAGAGCTTTTGTTTATGTGAGTTGTAGCTATGATATTTACTGTATTCGAATTTAAAACTTCTATTATGAAATTAGTTTTGACCTAGCAGACACCCTGAAAGGACCTCAGGAACCCACAGGAGTCCTCCTGAACTACACATAATAGGTCCTTTCCAGCTAGTCTATGGCTTTCCTTAAGCCTGAAAATGCTCCCTTCCTCATATTCAAAAACTCATCCTGCATTCTTTTTTGGTTTCTTTTCACTTTAAAATTTGTTCTTGAAACTAATTTTAACTAGAAAAGCTAGAGAGGAACGAAAAGACTTGAGATTTATCCTAGCCATGGGATTATTAGAATGGGAGAAATGGATGCAAGGATTATTTCAGAGGAAGACAATTTGGCAGAATGTGGCAACTGTTTAGATATAAGGAATAATAGGCATTCAATGAAAAGGTAAGGGGTGTGGAAGAAAAGAAAGAATTTGGGATCAAATATTCATGGAATTTTTCAGGAGACTGCCTTCAGTCTCAACTCAAAAATATCTAGCTTCTCCTACCTTCCCGAGATAGATTGTAACCCATATTGGTTACTTAATAAATTGAATAAATCAGTGAATTAGCTGTCACCTTTCAGTAGGACAGGGCAATTAAAAAATAAAGCTGTTTTTGTTAAATGCTTACTTTGTTTCTGACTTAATTTACACACCTGGCAAGAAAGGTAATAGTTAAACTATGAAACAATAAGGAAATAAGAAAAGGCAGCATATAATCAAGTACTCTTATCTTTTGCCTTCAGTGATGAGCAAGCTGAGTTGTCAACTATCCCAGAATATTCAGGGTTTCCATGCTTCTCCAACCTCTCCTATATAGAACTTTCCTAGAAGCTACGCCCTGCCTACTCACAATCTATCTTTTGTCTTTCAAGAACTATAGGTTAAGGCAAAGAGGAAAAAAATTACTTCCCTTCAGTGTCTGTCTTTGGATATTAGTTTCCTCCTCATGCTGGTAAAAGAAGGGGATAATATAGTAGCAGGGGAAGCAATAGGTAAAAATGAATTTGATGTGTCACAGAACAATGAAATTGAATGGACTGAATAGAATTCAAAATGAGGTATAATGAGAGGAAAAAATGAGAGAGGAAGAGTGCAGCATTATTATGGGAATTTAGGAATAATAGGAAGGGGAAAGAGTACAATGATGACTAAAGGGTTTTAAATCTGGGTGATACCACAGTGACTGATTGGCAAAAAATCAGGAAACTGAGTGGGATAACTTGTCTGGGTAGAAGATGAGTTTAATTTGGGACATAGAATTTATAGCTGGAATGAAGTTGAAGGTCTAAGAGTCCAGCCCCTTAATACTATAGAAGAAGAAACAGACTTTGAGAAACATGACTTCACCAGGGCCACACAACTAGGAAGTAGCAAAGCCAGTAATCAGAGAAAATTGAATTTGAATATAGAGAACAGAACATCTATTAGACAATTATTGGTTGTATAATTGTGAGTGAAAGATAACTGGAAAAAGAAATTAAGGAGTCATGTACTTGGAAGTGTCATGCAAAAAGTTCTACATGAATTTCTGAAGATGAGCACACATCATTAACAAGATCAGGAAAATTTGGCTACCTCCAGATTGTGATGCATGAAATCTGAAATGACAGAGGAAATAAAAGATCAAGCTTTCAAATGTTGATTTATTAAGCAATACATGCCTAACACATGACAAATTGGAAACAGGCCTCCTCAGTTTGCCCCCACTGAATCCTGAATACAGAGGGAGATATCATTATGCATTTTTTTTAAATTTAACAAAAAGCAAACCAGGATACAAGATTAGATAATCTGATTTCTAATTGAAGAAAAAATTAAGGACTTTCCAAATTAGGTATAGAGTGAATAGATGCAATTTCCTGAAAACAGAAAAAAAAGTGTCCCACTCCTTCCCCCCACCTTCCACCAACTGTATTCAATCAAAAGAACAATAAAAGGCCAATTTTTGGTTAAGACATGGGTTGCTTGAAATGTAGAATTGTGAAAAAATTCCATGATCTATCCCTGGATCAGACTAGATTTCTGGTCAGCATAACCCAAGTCCTTAGTTGAAGATCTCTAACAAGTTGAGGTGGTCCAGCTTCTTAACCACGCAGGGTTAGTTTCAAATGATACAAAATAGTAGTTTTCTCACTATTCCCATAGTCGAATAAAATTTTCTCACAAAACAGAAATTGGACTAGATCCATAATTGTATAGAAAGTAAATTGAAATAGATCCAAATTGAGTCACAAGATGAGAGTTAGTAGTATGATTGCTAAATTTTTCTCCTTTGATTCTTGAGGAGAATCACTTAGAAGCAACTATATGGCAGTGGATAAAGTACCAGTCCTAGAGTCAGGAGAAGCTGAGTGGAAATACAGACTTAAACACTTAACACTTCCTAGAGGTTATAATCCTGGACAAGCCATTTAATCCCAATTGCCTCAAAAAAAAAATACTTATCTATAAACCAAATCTATAAAATTGTCCATGTATTCATAAACAGAATTACATAAGTCAGACTACAGATCAAACTATATAGAGGGCTCACAGTGGACTAATTTTGAAATGGACGTTTGTATGTCATCAACATAACTTCAGTAGAACTAAACACCATGAATCAAAAAGCCATTGTAATTCAATGATGATCATCAGAACTAAATAACATCAAGTTTTCTTGTATCCTAGTAACCCACTTCCCATGCCCAGTCGTATAATGTCTTTAGTCTCAGTAGTGCCAGAATTTCCAAAAGAAGATATTTTTAGGGATCAGACGATTATATGGCACTACTGAGACAAATCATTAAAGAGAGAAAAGGACATGTGCAAAAAATGTGGCAGCTTTTTTGTAGTGGCAAGGAACTGAAAATTGAATGGATGTCCATCAATTGGAGAATGGCTGAATAAGTTATGGTATATGAAGGTAACAAAATATTGTTCTATAAGAAATGATGAATAGGCTGATTTCAGAAAAGCCTAAAAAGACTTACATGAACTGATGCTGAGTGAAGTGAGCAGAACCAAGAGAACATTGTGTGATATGATGATTATGTGATCAACTATTATTGACTTAGCTCTTCTCAGCAGTGCAGTGATCCAAGACCCAATGGACTTGGCATGCCATCTACATCCAGAAGAAGAACTATAGAGCCTGAATGCAGGTCAGAACATACTATTTTGACCTTTTGTTTGTTTGTTTCTTTGCTCTTTCCTTCTCATGATTTTTCTCTTTTGATCTGATTTTTCTTATACAACATAACCAACATGGAAATATGTTTAAAACGTTTGTACACATATACCCTATACTAGATTGCTTATTGTGTTGGTGAAGAGGGAGGTATGGGAGAGAGGGAAAAAAAATTTGGAACAAAAAACCTTACAAAAATGAATGTTAAAAACTAAAAAAAGAAAAACCCAATAACCTAGTTCATGTGGTTAAAACCAGCTCAATTCTATCGTTCTGATCTATAGAGCTATAAGAACATCAAATTTGAAACCTATAATTCACCTGACACTTTAAAGAATTTCAGTTTTTTATATAACCATTTACTGTTCTTTTCTTTACTTAAACTCTATATCTGATATAAGAATCTTAAAAAAAAAAATCATGAGTGCCTAACTTAGAAAATGAATACTTCATCTTTTAAAATTGTCAGAAAAAAATGGGAAAATAATTTCATCTTCTTTACATTTGTCAGTGCAATTTTATATATAAAATCCTTACTCCAATTTTGAAAACTTATTAATAAAATGTTAAAAAGCCTAAATTTTCATACCAGATATATTTAGAAGCCAATTATATACATATGTATACATATGTATACATATTCTTAGAGAAAAGTCTAATCCTGTTGCTTTCTCAAATTTTACTATCCCATTTAATTAGAACATTACCTCTGTCTTATTACTTTGTCTAATTCCCCCCTCCTAGACATAGAAAGATATCATGTCTATAATATAATTTGACTACAAATACTGATTAAAATTGCAAGATTTTTTAATATTTGCATTCTATTATAGTAACTCAGAGATGTTCTAGTACTAATATATTAATAAATAGAATTAATATTCTACTTATAAAACTAATGCTGCTTATCTAAAATGATTATAGAAATTTGCTCCAAAAGGAAAAGTAGGAATATAATTATATAACAGTGTCAAGACTCATCCCCTCGAGGGCACAAACTGATCAAACATATACCATAACAGGGAGAAAACTCTCTTAGCACTGTTTGATTCCAAACACCAGTAATATCTGATAGCCAATTATGTAGTAAAGCTCCGCATTATTCACAAAGTTTCAGATATTAGACTCAGGATTAACCAGGTGGGGAAATTTCTTGTTCAGGAAGGAAATAGTATAATGGGGAAACTGAGTCCTTAGACCACATCATGGTTGTCCCTCAGTTTTTCCCAAGGACAAATATCCACTTATAGCAGTTTCAGACTGTATAGCACATGCTATTTTCTACTGTTAGCGCCTGTATTTTTTATATAAGATAAATTGAAATGTATTAGACTGGATTGATATCTGACTGGTAATAAGTTCTATTTCATTCTTTAAACATGTGGTTTTATTTCTAAATTCTTTTACATTGTAAAAATTGAAAAATTATTCTAAGTGCTGTTAGAAAAAAACATTTAAAAATCTGGATGTTAGATTATGAATTAAGCTGTTAAAAGAATGTGGTATATTTGAAAACTGTTAAAATATTTAATGGAGTATGATTTATTTTAAAACAAATAATAATTTACTGTTTGAGGAAAAAATTGCACAGACCCTTTAATATATCTTTATCTCTGAGGGCCCTTGAGACTTTGCATACAGGCAGATACAGGTACAAGATCTTATCTGATCCTGTGTTGCAAAATTTAAAATACTGAAATTTGAGGAACTAGATTTGAGAAAATAGGGTTCCCTCATCTACTCCTCTTTAATATATCTTTATCTGGCAGGGCCCTTCAGATCCTGCATACAGGCAGATATAGGCACAAAATCTTCTCAGCCCTACTGACCTTATTTGCAAAATTTAAAATATTAAAGTTAGATGTAAAAGCTCAGCATATGGAGTCAGGGCCCCTCCAATTTGGTAGATGTCTGAGGAACACTCAAGTTACTATGCCCTAATTTGATGATCAAATGCATTTTCAGGGGGAGTCATGAGGGCTTTGTCATTACAAAGCTAAGTGCCACTGTATCCTTGTATACATTTTTTGTTTAGTTGTTCATTGACTTTAAAATTGCTTCAGTTCATTCCAAACTTAACTCTGAATTTAAGAGTGCTGAAATTAGGTAAGCCTGTCCCCTATCATTGACTGACAGTCTCTTAGTAAGCTGGTAAATGTTGATTATGTAACCCTTGTGTCTTCCCCCATGCCGAGTACCACATAAAACAAAAGTCCCCTCCAAACCCCTAGTTCACTTTGGAATGCTACTTAATCTTCTGTCTCCTTGTTCCCAACCAGATAGTCTGAGAATTTTATTACTTGAAAACCTTCCAGGGTGTAACTCTTACAAGATCATGTATAGGAGGCTCAGAGAATGAACAGGTTTGTCTAACAGAAAGACAAATAAAACCTAAGTAGTGATTATAGGAAAAGACAACATCTACCTACTGAGCAATCTCACTATTAATATTCTTTCAGAAGGGCTCTAGCAAGTTCTTTCTCTAGTACATTTCTCAGTACATTCCTCAAATATTTTCTTAGTGTATCTCCTACTAAGAGTTATATGAGTGAGCTATACGAGTATAATTCATAGGGCTACTGGCCATCAAATTGCCTAGAATTATCTGTAATTCCTACCAGATAAGGGTGTCACCATCACTTCCTCTCCATCCTCAGTTATTCTGTTTCCACAGTATAATGCAGCATCTCCTTCCAACCATAGTTCTGCAGTAGATAGTATTAATCTTTTATTGTACCTGGTTTCATGCTCTCATCTCTATTATCTAGAATTCTTAGATAAAACACTAATTAAGCCAGCTACTGTACTGAGTAATGAATAGACAAATACAGGCAAGCAAAAGTGTGAGCCCACAAAAGAGATCTATGGAGTACCCAAACAGCTGTATAGTTTGGAACTATTGCCCAGGAAGTGAGGAAGAGGTCTGGTTCCTGGTGAGATAAGGCAAAAGACCACTTCTGAGAGCCCAGATTCTTACAAAATGAAACACTTTCATAGTGCTTGCTAAGAAGTTAAAAGATTTAAATATAGCAGGAAAAGGATACCTAGGGAATTTACAGCATTGATTTATCTGAGCCTGTTTGCATCTGCTGTTCAGAAGTCTCAGGAAGCAATTCTTTGCTTTTTTTCAAAGAGACCAGGAAGCTGAGTCTTAGTCACCTTAGCCAATCAATTCTCTAGGACAGTTTCAATGCTTTTTGAGTTCTATTTTAAGCTTTTGTGCCACACAATCTAAGGAAAAGCTAGCCTTGCTTGGCAGACATTGTACCCAAAAGTCCTTGGCTTCAATTGATCAGTATGCCAAATACCACCACCCTCCTCCTTTCCCCTCCCCCTGTCTACATTGCAGCCCCCAGCCCAACCACCCATGGCAGTGGCCAATCACTTCATGTCCTTTGATACTTGTGTCACATAATAAGCCCCTAGATCAAATTTCTTTCAAGCCATTTGAAGACAAAGTTCTAAAAACAAGAGACAACTTCTATATTCCAAGAGCACTTGGAGAAAAAAGATTTAGGGGCAGCTAGGTGGTGCAGTGGATAGAGCACCAGACCTGAAGTCAAGGAAGACCTGAGTTCAAATCTGACTTCAGATACTTTACACTTCCTGTCTTTGTGGCCCTGGGCAAGTCACTTAACCCCAATTGCCTCAGCAAAGAAAAAAGATTTAGATGCAAGGAATCCAACTTTCATATTACTGGGTTCATGTGAGAGGGTGGTAACTTCCCACATTATAATGGCACTGGTAGCAAAAGTATTTACATACTCTTTTTTTTTTTTATTAAAGCTTTTTATTTGTATAACATATGTATGGGTAGTTCCCCAGCATTCATCTTTACAAAGCTTTCCATTACAAATTTTACCCCCTATTCCCCTTCCCTCCCCTAGATGGCAGGAAGTCCACTACATGTTAATAATGTTAAAATACTTGACAAGTTATGCAAGAAAAATCCTATCTACAAGAAAAGAAAAGAAAATCAGAGAAAGGCAACACAATGCAAGCAAATATCAATAGAGAGCATGAAAATGTTATGTTGTGGTCCATATTTCATATCCCTCTCTCTGGGTGTATATGGTTTTCTTCAGTGAACAATTGGAACTGGTTTGAGACAATTCTTTGTTGCAGAGAGCCATGTCCATCAGAATTGATCATCATGTAATACTGTTGTTGCTGTGTATGATGATCTCCTGGTTCTGCTCGTTTCACTCAGCATCAGTTCATGCAAGTCTCTCCGGGCCTCTCTGAAATCGTCCTGCTGGTCGTTTCTTACAGAGCAATAATATTCCATGACATTCATATACCATAATTTATTCAGCCACTCTCCAATTGATGGGCATCCCTTCAGTTTCCAGTTTCTAGTCACTACAAAAAGGGCTGCCACAAACATTCTTGCACAGGTGGGTCCCTTTCCCTCCTCTAAGATCTCTTTGGGATATAGCCCCAGTAGAAACACTGCTGGGTCAAAGGGTATGCACAGTTTGATAACTTTTTGAGCATAGCTCCAAATTGCTCTCCAGAATGGTTGGATCCATTCACAATTCCACCAACAATGTATTAGTGTCCCAT
>JAJPUD010000599.1:83826-101033 GCA_023553655.1 Myrmecobius fasciatus | reverse complement strand
TTAGGTATGGGTCAAGCCCTAATTTCTTCCACACTAGTTTCCAATTTTCCTAGCAATTTTTGTGGAATAGTGAGTACTTATCCCAGAAGCTGGGGTCTTTGAATTTATCAAACACTAGATTGCTATAGTTATTGCCTAGTTTGTCCTGTGATTCTATCCTGTGCCACTGATCGACTGCTCTATTTCTTAGCCAGTACCAAACGGTTTTGAGGACCGCTGCTTTATAATATAGTTTTAGATCTGGTACGGCAAGGCCACCTTCATCTGCCTTTTTTTTTTCATTAATCCCCTTGAAATCCTTTTACATACTCTTATAGAGAAATTTGCTGACTAGAATTTCATACTGAAGTACACCGGTTCCGGCATTTTTACAGATGGCAAATTCTGACACCAAAACAAGTACCTAACTCCCAATTTTTCATCTGAACTGCTAAGACTGATTGGATGAAAAAGGCTTGTTCTTTGACCAAGTGAAAGAAGGCACATGGAAACCATGGGGCATTTCTGTAGCTGGGGAAAGCACTCCCAAATCTTGTCTCTTCTTATATCCTGTAATCTTTGTGTTCTCACTTGCTATAGTTCTCTTTGGATTTATCTTTTTCTTCCATTAGTCTGACTAGACTTCAGAATTAACTTTATGATTATGAAATAAAAACTGAACTGCCCAAAAAAAAAGAAAAGAAAAGAAAGAAAGAAAAATGAGCCTTGTGATCTCCGCAGATATCTTCCTATTACTCCTATCCCTTGATGATAAGTTTCTTTTCTTTCTTTTTAAATTTTTTTTTATTAAAGCTTTTTATTTACAAAATATATGCATGGATAATTTTTCAACACTGACCTCTGCAAAACCTTATGTTTCAAATTTTCCCTTCCTTCCCCCAACCTCTTCCCTAGATGGCAAGTAATCTAATACATCTTAAATATGTTAAAATATATGTTAAAATCCAATATATGTATACATATTTAGATAGCTATCTTGCTTCACAAGAAAAACTGAATCAAAAGGGAAAAAAACAGAAAAAAACAAAATGCAAACAAACAACAAGCAAAGATGTGAAAATGATATGTTGTAATCCTGTGATCCACACTCAGTTTCCCACAGTCCTCTCTTTGGGTGTAGATGGCTTTCTTCATCACAAGATTATTGGAATTGATCTGAATCATCTCACTGTTGGAAAGAGCCACATGATGGTAAGTTTCTTAAAGGATGTCTAGAGCACTGGTATCAAAACTATAATCGAAACCACACAGAAAGAACCCTCATTTCAGTCATATCCAATTATTCCTGTCCCCATTTGGGATTTTCTTGAGAAAGATATTGGAGTGAGTTACAATTTCTTTCTCCAGTTCATTTTACAGATGAGGAAGGTGAGGCAAATAGGGTGAAGTGACTTGTCCAAGATCACACTAACTAACTAATAGTAACTAACTGAAACCAGATTTGAATTCAGGTTTTTATGACTTAAGGCCTAAAACTCTATTCATTCTGCCACCTAGCTGTCCTATATATTGACTTAGAAAACGATATGTTATATAATTTATCATATTTAGCATGTAATAGATTACCTGTCATGGGGGGGAAGGAGGGGAAAAGCTTGGGAAAAAAAGTTTTTTTGCAAAGATCAATGTAGAAAAATCACTCATATGTTTTGTAAATAAAAAGCTTTTAATTAAAAAAAAACGATATGTTAACATTATGTTTCATTTATTTTGTTAAATATTCCCCAAGTCCATTTTAATCTGGTTCAATTGTTGTGGGGCCTTCTACTGCCAACTGGCCATATATTTGACATTTCTACTTAAATGGCCTTAGGTCTGTTACTGGGCAATCCAAATCTAAAGAGTGCAAGAAATCTGGCAGAGACAGCCCTGGAAAAGAAAAGCAAAACTAGAAAGATAGCAGAAACAAAAGACAAGAAATGAAATATCACCCTGATTGTAGTCAACTGTGAGAAAATCTTAAAAGACCAGAAGTATCAGTCCTTGCATTCCTCACTTCCTCATACTCCCAAACAACATACTTTGAAAGGAAAGAGTTTTAGATCAAAACATTCTGGTTACTATGTGTGGTAGTTGATGCCAGTCTTTTGCAGTTTTTTCTTCTTTCTGCTCCCTGTACCAGAGAGTCTATAATTAGGAATCACCCTGTAATACTACTCAGTATTCTCTGCCCCATCAACCAGGACTTCCTTCCTAAGAGTGCATGGCTGGGGCAGCTAGGTGGCGCAGTGGTTAGAGCACCACCCCTGAAGTCAGGAGGACCTGAGTTCAAATCTGGTCTCAGACACTTCCTAGCTGTGTGGCCCTGGGCAAGTCACTTAACCCCAATTGCCTCTGCAAAAAGAGTGGGTGGCAAGGATAGGAAAGGGGAAAGTTTGTCTCCTTAAAGGATGAATAGAAAAATATGTTCATTTTTCTGTGGGAGCTGGGTAGACAGTTTCAGATCTCCCCCATCACCAAGAAAACTAGCTACTTCCTAATAATGCATGGTACCTCTTTGGTCCTCAAACTCTCTCTGGGGAAGAAGTAGTTCAAAGTCCAATGCATGCTGACTGGTTACAACATAGAGGGACTTCATCATTTCTGCATTACCCTAAACAAAAAGATTATATTGGGCCTATCTTTTACAACTTGGCTTACTCTGCTATGGCCCACATCATCGACCATTCAGCTACTGTTAGGGTATATCCTACATTGGGCCTGCTACCATTACATATTGCCTCTGAGGGATGCAATGCTGCCCTCTGTCAGTGATATGGGGACTGTACCCATTGCCACTAGAGCCTAATCCATTACCCACGTCTCTACTACTGGGGCCCATGTTGCTCTCCTCTGCTACTGCTGCTGTGATGGCCCATATAATTTCCTTCTGTCATTAGGCTCACACACACACACACATACACAGGCTTTGCCACAGAGTTAGCACTGTAGCTCTGAGCACAACATGGGCATGGCCAGGAAAATGTCACCATACAGAACCTGAATCTTCTCCCTGTGGTAGGTTGGTCCTGTTTTAGACCACAGTCACTACAATTTCTGGAGTACTATCAATGTCTCCTGTGCTAGGTAGACTACAAATCCCCATCCTTCACTAGTGTTGCATACATGTTGCCCCAAGTCATGGACCAGGATGTCACTGCCCTTGGTTGATCTACAACATTGATGAAGTCAAAAATACCACACAGAAGACTCAGGCAACTGCAAGATATTCTGACCATCTGGATCTGGATTGGGTTCATATTTCTATCAATTGTCATTCTCACTAATGCAAGAAATTCCTCCCACTGCCAGTCAGCCCTGAAAATAAACTTTGAAGGGTAGTTAGAGAATAAAACACTGGCCCTGGAGTCAGGAGGACCTGAGCTCATATGGCCTCAAACACTTAACATTTACTAGCTATAAGTCTCTGGGCAAGTCAACTTAAGTCAAATGCCTCATTAAAAAAAAAAAAGAAAGAAATAAAATAGGTTTTGAAGATACGCAGGGATTGGGGTATGGTGTAAGACTTACAGTGTCCCCCTTACCTTTGGGGCACAATTTTTATTTTTTATTTCAATATTTTATTTTTTCCCAATTATGTGTAAAAATTATTTTAAATTTTCATTTTTTTACAATTTTAAGTACCAAATTCTCTCCTACCCTCACTTTCCTCCCGTCATTGAGAAGACAAGGAATTTGATAAAGTTTACACATCTACAGTTGTGCAAAACATATTTCCACATTAGTCATGTGAAAGAAAATGCCCTCCCCTCACCAAGAAAAATCTAAAAAAAAATAACAGTATGTTTTGAACTGTATTAAGATCCATCACTTCTTTCTCTGGAGAGGGATAATATTTTTTATCATAGTTACTTCAGAATTGTCTTGCATCTTTGTACTGTTAAGAATAACTGACATTCACAGTTGATCATTGTACATTGTACATTATTAATGGTTACTTCTCTTTGCATCAGTTCAAGGAAGTCTTTCCAGGTTTTTCTGAAAATATTTTGCTCTTATTTCTTAGAGCACAATAGTATTCCATCACAATTATATACCACAACTTGTTCAGCTATTCAACAATTAGTATACCATCTTTTCATCTGCAAAGAGACAGTTTTTTCTCATTCTTATTTCTATTCCTTCAATTTCTTTTCCTTTTCTTATTGCTAGTACTTATTGCTATTATCATATTGGAAAAGCTTCTGCTTTTGTAATGCATATCTATTACAGGTAATAATTACTGTTGGTTTTGGTTAAATACTATTTTATCATTTTAAGGAAAGCTCCACTTATTGCTTTACTTTCCAAGGTTTTTAATAGGAATGAATGTATTTTGTCAAAGTTTTTTCTCATCTATGGAGATAGTCATATGATTTTATCAGTTTTTTTATTGATATGATTAATTATGCTAATACTTTTCCTAATTAAACCAGCCTTACATTATTGGAATAAATCTTACCTCCTCCTAGTGTATGATGTTTGTGATATATTGCTCTAAACTCCTTGCTAATATTTTAATATTTTTGCATCAATATTCATTAAGGAATTTGATCTATAGTTTTCTTTCTCTGTTTATACTTTTCTTGATTTAGGTATCAATACCATATTCATATTTAAAAAAGAATTTGGTATAGAATTACTTCTTTGCCTATTTTTCAAATTCTTTAGATAGTACTGGAATTGTTTTTACAATGGTTAGTAGAATTTACTTGTAAATACATCTGATTCTGGGGATATTTTCTTAGAGAGCTCATTGATGACTTATTCATTTCTTTTTCTAGGATAGGATTATTTAAGTATTCCATATCTATTTTATCTTCTATTATTCTGGGTAGCTTATATTTTTGTAAACATTCATGTATTCCACTTACATTTTCAGTTTTACTGGCATATAATTCAACAATATAACTACTGATAATTACGTTAAATCTTCATTGGTCATACAATCACTCTTAGTTTTGATACAAGTTTGTTTTTCTTTTTTTAAAATCAAATTAATCAGTAGTTTATTTATTTTATCATGTTTTTTCTTTTACTTTTATTTATAAGTTCAAAGTTTTTGCCTTTTTTAAAACTTTGTTATATTCATCTCTCCTTTGATTTTCAGGATTTCCAATCTAGTTAATTGATTGGGCATTTTTCATTTATTCTTTTTCTAACTTTTTTTATTTGCATATCCAATTCATTGATCTGCTCTTTCTCTCCTTTATTAATGTAAGCATATTGAGATGTAAATTTTTCCCTACCTACTACTTTGGTTACATCCCAAAAATTTTGTTATGTTTTCTCACTGTTGTCATTTTTTTAAATTAAATTACTGGTTGTTCTATGACTTGCTCTTTGATCCTTTCATTCTTTAGGATTTAATTATTTAGTTTCCAATTAACTTTTAATATACACTTCTATGGCCCTTTATTAAATGTAATTTTATTGCATCATGGTCTGAAAAGGGTGATTTAATACTTCTTCTTTTCTGCATTTGGTTGTGAAGTTTTTATGCACATGGTCAGTTTTTATGAAGGTGCTATATACAACTGAGAAAAAGGTATACTTCTTTCTATTCCCATTTGGTTTTCTCCAGAGTTATATTATATTTAACTTTTCTAAAATTCTACTAATGTTCTTGACTTCTCTCTTATTTGTGTTTTGGTTAGATTTATCTAGTTCTGAAGAGAGAAAGTTCAGGTACCCCACTAGAATAGTTTTTATTGTTTATTTCCTCCTAGAATTCATTTAACTTTTCCTTTAAGAATTTGTATGCTATTCCATTTGGTGCAAGTATTAATATTGCTATATTACTTCATTGTCTAGTAAAAAGTAATTTCTCTAGCTCATTTAATTATTTTTTTCCTTTGCTTTGTCTTTGATCACAATTGCTATCCCTATCTTTTACCTTAGCTAAAGTGTAATGGATTCTGCTCCAGCCCCTCATTTAAACTCTATGTGTGTCTCTGTGTTTCAAGTATGTTTCTTGTAAATTATATATTGTTGAATTCTGGTTTATAATCCATTTTGCTATATTCACTTCTGTTTTATGGGTAAATTCATTCATGCACATTCAAACTTGTGCTTACTAACTGTGCATTTCACTCCATGCTATTTTCTTTTCTTTATGTTTTTTTTTTCTAATTTCTCTATTTTTATCTTTTCCCTCCTCTAAAATCCATTTTGCTTCTGACCACTGGCTTTCTTGTTGAGTAAGATAGATTTCTATTAATTGAATATGTGTATGTGTGTGTGAATGTGTGTGTGTGTGTGTGTGTGTGTGTGTGTGTGTGTGTAATACATATTCCTTCTTGGAACCAATTTAGAAGTGATTGAGATTTAAGCCTACCACCTCATTTTCCCCTCCACTGTAAAAGCTCTTCTTCGTTCTTCCTCTCTATTCACCCCTTTCCCAGGGCATCCCTCTTTCTCACCTATCCATTTTTTTATATGAGCTCAACATAACTTCCTCCTGCACTCTCTTTGTATGTAGAATCTTTCCAACTGACTTGATACTGATAAAGTTCTTAAAAGATACATGTATCATTTCCCATCTAGAAAGGTAGTTTAACCTTATTGAGTCCCTTCTTTTTTCATGCTTTTTATGCTTCTCTTGAGTCTAGTATTTAAAAGTCAAAAAAAATTTTTTTTATTAACCTCTAGTCTTTTCATAAGGAAGGATGAAAAGTCCTCTATTTAATTAAATTTCCCTTTCCCCTGTCTTGAAGGATTACTGGGCAAGTTTTACTGGACAAGTTATTCTTAGTTGTAATTCTAGCTGTTTTGATTTCTAGGACATTATATTCTAATTCCCTTGCTCCTTTAACAAAAAAGTCATTAAATTTTGTGTGATTCTGACTGGTTCCACAGTATTTGAATGGTTTCTTTACTATTTCTTAAATTCCTGTGAATTTTCATTTTAGGATCTCTTTCTGAAGATGGAAGGTACATTTTTTGTATTTCTATTTTTACTCTCTGGTTCTCACATATTGGACAGTTTTCTCTGATAATTTCTTAAAGCATAATAGTTAGGCTTTTTTTTTTTTTTAAATCATAGCTTTCAGGTAATCAAATTACCTCTTCTTGATCTACTTTCCAGGTCAGTTGTTTTTACAATTCAGTATTTCATATTGTCTTCTATTTTTTTTTTATTCTTTAGATTTTTGTTTATTGTTTCCTAATATCTCATGAATTCATTACCTATTTGCCCAATTCTAATTTTTAAGGAATTATTTTCTTCAGTGAACTTTTGTACTTCTTTTCCATTTGGCCAATTTTGTTTTTTAAGGTGTTATTTTCTTCAGAATGGCTGAATAAGTTATGGTATATGAATGTTATAGAATATTACTTTTCTACAAAAAATGATCAGCAGGATGATTTCAGAGGGGCCTGGAGAGACTTACATGAACTGATGCTAAATGAAGTGAGTAGAACCAAGAGAACATTGTACACAGCAACAAGAAGATTATGTGATCAACTCTAATAGATTTGACTCTTTTCAATAATGAGGTGATTCAAGACCAATTCCAATAGACTTGTGATAGACCATCTGCATCTAGAAAGAGAAGGGTGGGGACTGAATATGAAGCATAACAGTATTTTCACCTTTTTGTGTTGTTTGCTTTTTTTTTCTTTTTGATCTGATTTTTCTTGTGCAACATGATAAATGTAGAAATGTGTTTAGAAAAATATATTGAATTAGTCAACAATCTCAGAGCTCCTCTTCTCTTGGGATCTCCTTTGGAAAAAATGCTACTTCTCAGGATCACTGATCCCTTTGGGCCAGAAATGACAGTGCCCTTCAGGGGCTTCTAGTCCTAGTCCTATGTCCAGTACCCTGTAGTCTATTTCTGACCAGTTGCTAGGTACCCTTTCCATCTTTTGTTTGAGAGCCCCCAAAATTACTGATATTTCTGTCCTGGGTCATGTTGGATTGGAGATAAATGGAAGCCAGAAAGTAAAGAGGGGAGATAGTCCCTGGCAACTATTACATAACTCTTAGAAGCAATAGCCAAAGCCTGGTCATTTTATTGGCAAACATGTACTGAGAGTTGTTTGGATACTTAACATTTTTGTAAACTACTTCCTGTTCTGATGAGATTTAAGTAGCCGTCTTCCAGTAGATTGTAACAGTAATTACAAATTACTGAATTGTTTCAAGCCAATTGGTTGATGCATGCTGTCAGTCATTCTTTTATGCTTAGCATTTCCTGTGTAGGTTGGAATTAATTGCCTGTTTCATAGCTGATTCATAGTGTGCATAGTCCCTACCCTCCTTCTGGGAGAGAACTATAATTATTAACTAACACCCTGGGGCACTGGGGTGGAGGTTTTTAATGGCTTAGAGTGTTAGAATAAGAAAGAAGCCTAGCCCCACCTCTTTCATAAGGTGCTAGCCTCCAAACCATAAAGCTAGACACATCATAAGGAATAAATGCAGTATCCTAGCTCTTGTGGGTCCAATATGGTTTCTCAGTTATACATGTATTCAGAATATACTACAGTGTGCTACATATAAGGTAATTTCGGTATGTGTGGAAGGAAGCAAAGCAAGGAAACATTAGCTGTTGATGGTATCCAGAAAAGCTCCATACAAAATGTCATCTATAAGCTAAACTTTGAAAGAAACTAGGGATTCCAAGAGTCAAAGATGGGCAGAGATTACATAACAGTTATAGGGGATGCAAGATCAAGTGTTATATGTAAGGAATAGTAAGATGGCCAGTTTAATTAGACTATGAAATATGTGAGAGTGAGGAATGTATAAATTGATACAAAATAATTTAGAGCCAGATTGTGAAATTCCAAACAGAAGAATCTATATCTGATCCTAGAAGTAATAAGGACTCAAGTTTGCTTGATGTGGAAATGATATAGATTTTTGTTTTCAGAAAATTACTTTGGCAGATATGTGTTTGGCAGAACAAGTTAGAGTCCAGAACTAATCCAGGGAGATTAATTATGAGGTGAAAAAGCGATGGGGGTGATGATTATACAATTAGAAAGGCATAAGACAGACATAGAAGTAGAATTGATAAGACTTGTCAATTACTTGGATATGTACAAAGAGGAAGATTGAGGAATCATGAGAGAAAATAAGGATGACTTCAGTTTTACAAACCTGGGTAATGAGAAATATTGTGATGGCCTTTACAGAAATATGGAAACTTGGGAAAAGGGCTGGCTAATACGTTGCTAATGCCAATGTAGGAGATAGGGCTGGATATATTAAGCTCTAAATCATCTCAACCAGAGAAATTTTGAGGAGATGAATGGTTTAGTCCTGAATATATTGAATTCTATTTTGAACATATTGAATTTGAACTGCTGATGAGACTTCCAGATATTTAAAAATTGTTAAAAATGATGGACTGGATTTCAAGAGATATATCATAGCTAAATATTTCCATTTGGAAATCATCTTATATAAAGATAAACACATGTGTGTGTTTGCATGTATAAGGGTAGGATTGAAACTATTCTATACATTTTAGCCTTGATATCTCAACTAGGTGAGAAAATGTTTCAATTAATCATGTATGGGCTTTGTCAGAGTACGAAAAGTCTTTGAAAACCAGCTATGAAGTGAAATGAGCCAGACAAAACATTTTATAATTGGCTGGGGGATTTTGTTATAATCTCTGTATAAAAATCCTGTATAAAAACTTCTATTTGGGTAAAATAAAGAAATTTCAAAAATTAGAAATTATATTCCAGTTAGAACACCTGAGTAGGAACTATCTGTGAGGAGGAGAGTTCTTGGATTCAATCTTAGCTGGGAATTCTCCTTCCATTTAACCAGGGGAGGACTTCCCATCTTCAAGGATTCAGAGGATACTAGACTTTCAATCCATTGATTTTCCCATCAATGTTGTTCCAGAAATCAGCTACTGGCAATGTTTGTTTTGGGAGCCAAGAACTAACTAAACACAAATTCATTGTGATTATAAGTAACTTCTTGAACACTGTGCATAAGGGAGAAAAGGACTTCTAGAAACCAGTAACTCTTTGTTACTCTCTTGCTACTTGTCCTCTCTAAGTTTGAGACTAATTTCTCCTGGATTTAATATGTACTTATAGGAAGAGCATGTCATATACTTTTTTGTAGAGGAATTGGAATAGGGAAGGGATGTTTTGTACTAACTCTGCTTACTCTACCATCTTAGTAAATATCCTTTTAAGAAAACTACTTGAGACTGACTGACTAAATTATTCTCAACTATAAATCTTGAGGTAAAGCTCACAAGTGAAGGTTTGAGCCAATGGCAATAGAGAAAAATATTCTTAATCTGCAGTGGTTACCTGTAGGACTCTGAAGAGTCTAGCTCTGAAAAGGAAGCCCAGAATACTTGCAACACATATATATATGATCCCTTCCTCCCTTATATTTTAAACTTCTTGAAGGTAAAGATCTTGTTTCTTCACTCTTTCAGTATAAAGAATACTGCTTGGTCTATAGAAATGCTTAATAAATGTGAATTGAATAAGAATGAAAGTATACAGACTTTTCCTAACTCATGATGGACCAGAAAAAAAACACCAAATTGCAAGTTAGACATCTAAGGTCTTAATTCTGATCTACTATGAACTCATTGTTTCCTCATTTTATTCATTTCACAAGTGCCAAATTACCCAAGCTGCTGACTGATGCTTTGCCTAGAATTCATTCTTCCTGAGCTTTGGAGGTATGTACTATGGTGAACAGTTCATTCATTGGCTGGTAACTAGGAGACCCTGATTCTAGGGCAAGCTCTGACTTTATCGCTGGGAGACTTCTCGTTTATAAAATAGGAAGATTGGAAGAAGACTTCTAATATCCCATTCAGTTGGCATCCTGGAATTCTGTGGATTAGGACTATTCTCCCCTTTGCAGGTCCAATGACATCAAATCTTTTCAAATCCTTTTGCCCTCAGAATGGATATGGCTTGGTCTCAGTCCCTGTTTTTTGTGCCTACTTAACCTGACAAACAATGTTATATAGGAGCATGAATCAACTCAAAACATAACAACGGGATGGAAACAGGAAGAATGAAATTCACAGCCTTTATAGCTAGACTAGCAAAGAGAGGAAGTAGGTGTGAAGTGGGAAGTATTTCATAAGGGTGGTTAGAAACAAAGTCACCAAGAGACCAGAGACTTAGCTTATTAATGTTGATTCTAATAGATTAAGATTTCAGTGGTTGGGGACAAAAGAGGAGAAAAAAAAAAATGTCAGAGCCAGAAAAGAGACTAGGAATCATCTCATCATAGGATCATCAATTTTTGGAGGAAAGAGATGTCAGAGGCTATTCCAGTTCATTTCAAAATGAAGAAACTGAGGAACAAAGAAGAGATTTGTTCAGCATTCTCTGCCTCTTATTTCACTCATTGCTTGTATCCTCTGCTCCAAACCAAGGGGACTGCTCCGTATATTCCTATTTCACACACATTCCCATCTTCATACTTTTTTTCCCTCTCACAATTGCCTCATCATGCAATAAGCTAGGAAAGGCCTCTTTCCAGTTCTCTTTTCCAATTCTCCAGTTTTAGGTTAGATGTTTAATAGAGACAATTTTACTATTTATCTAATTCTAAGCCTCTCTGCTTAGAGAGAGAAAAATCAAGAAACCTGGATCTGTACTACTTTAGAAAATTCTCTCCATCCAAGCTATTTTGTAAATTTATAGAGTTTAAAACAAAATTTCATGGTCAAGATTAGAGAGGAATACAAAGTTTAAGGGATAGTTGTGTTTTTTTTTTAAATTTCATCAAACAAAACACTAG
The DNA here is from genome assembly GCA_023553655.1 of Myrmecobius fasciatus. NCBI lineage: Eukaryota > Metazoa > Chordata > Mammalia > Dasyuromorphia > Myrmecobiidae > Myrmecobius > Myrmecobius fasciatus. The sequence continues at coordinate 89,302 of JAJPUD010000599.1, read as the reverse complement.
TAATAACTTTTAGTGAACTATGGAGAATCATTTCCCTTAATCTATCAAATTCCTCTTTAAACCACTTCTTTCAAGGATTCTCTGTTCAACCTGAAAGAGGTAAATTCACTCTTAATCTGACCATTAAACCAATCAATTTCAGAGAAGAGTCCTTATTGGGTTCATCCGTCTTCTCCCTTTACAAACTGGTTGGGCACTCAATAAGAGTGATTGTAAAACCGGTTCAGTTTAGGACACTGCTTTGAATACTGCACATTTAAAAGAAGAATGCTAAATTATTCAGATTAGACCAAGGGCCTTAGATTAAAGTACTGTCCTAATATTATTTTGCAAAAAATATGTATCCTATAGAGGGAACAGAGAGGTCTTAATATGTTCCCAATCTCTATAGGGAGCTAGGTGGCACAGTGTATATAGCATGCCAGACCTGGAGTCAGGTAGAGCTGAGCTCAAATGCAGTGTCAGATATTAATTGTGTGACCTTGTGTGACTCTGGACAAGACATTTAATTTCTATCTCAGTTTCCTCATCTGTAAAAACAGGAATATTATAATACCAACTAATTTCCAGGGTTTAGGATATAAAATGTGATATTTGTAAAGTTCCTAGTGAGCTTTAAAGCATTAATGCTAATTCTTATTGTTTTTGTTATTTTAATACCGAAGTTATCCCTGTAAATCTGTAAAACTGATCATAACTACTTGAGGCCATGAAAAGTAACCCCCTTCCCAAAATCTTTGCCTACTTCCTCCTAGCACAGAGTCCTGGGGGTTGTAAAATTCTACTCTAGGAGAGATCAGAAAACTAAAAAGCTGGAATTACAACTCCATGGCCTTTCCTCTCTTTTCCCTTCTCTTCTTCATAGAAAATAAGCAAAAGCAAGTGGATTCATCCTTGTGAATTAAATAACTATCTGCTTTCCTGTACTCAAGTTCTAAATAGCATGTCCTAGAGCTCCACCTCCTGGCCCCAAGACAACTGTCTTTCTCACTTCCCACAAAAACTCATTCATCTGTTACTTTCAATCCCAGACAGGATGGGCAGTCTACAGGCATAGCCTTGAGTATGGTTCTTCAAAGGAGGCTTCCCCTGGTTCTGTTACATTGAACTAATTTCTACCCCTCCTTTTCAGAGTTCTGGGTCAGCATGCATAAATCTATCATACTTCCTTGGTCAAAGCAATCTTCTTTTCTTCTTTAAGTTTATTACTTTTTGGAGAATGGCTGAATAAATTATGGTATATGAATGTTATGGAATATTATTGTTCTGTAAGAAACGACCAGCAGGATGATTTCAGAGAGGCCTAGAGAGACCTACAGGAACTGATGCTGAGTGAAATGAGCAGAACCAGGATATCATTATACATGGCAACAACAATACTATATGACGATAAATTCTGATGGACATGGCTCTCTTCAACAATGAAATGTTTCAAACCACTTCCAATTGTTCAGTGAAGAAAGCCATATACATCCAGAGAGAGGGATGTGAAATGTGGACCACAACATAACATTTTCATGCTCTCTATTGAGGTTTGCTTACATTGTGTTTCCTTTATCTGATATTTCTTTCTTGTAGATACGATTTTTCTTGCACAACAATCAGTGTGGAAATATGTATACATATATTCGATTTGTCAAGTATTTTATCATAAATAACATGTAGTGGATATCCTGCCATCTAGGGGAGGGGTGGAGACTGGGGGGGGAATTTGTAACAGAAAGCTTTGTAAGGGTTAATGTTGAAGAATTACCCATACATATGTTTTGCAAATAAAAAAAATTAAATTTAAAAAAAAGAAAAAGAAAAGAAAAAAAGTTTATTTTGTTTTTATTTTAACAAGCATTGAAATCTGTTCTTTCTACTACTCTCTTGCTCAAGAAAATTTGAAAACTCTCAAAGTCCTCAATATATAGCATCCTAGTTCAGCAAATTTCCATGTTGATTATTCCTGAAAATGTGTCTTTTTTTGCATTTTAAGTTCATTACTACTCTTGCAGGAGGCAAATGATGTGCTTTCATCTTCATTTTTTTGGATTCATGTTTATTGTTACATTCTATTGTCTTTCAAAGTTTTTTTCCCTATAATGTTTTTGTTTTATAACTTGTTCTTGTTATGTTTACTTTGTTCTGTATCAACTCATAAAGATCTTTCCGGTTTATTTTGAAATTATTCATTTATGCTACAATAATGTTCTATTATCACAATTTGTTTAGCCATTCTCAAAAAGGATAACCCTTTAGTTTCAATTTTTGGGCTACCATGCTATAAATATTTTCATACATATAGGTCCTTTTAAATTTTCTTTGATTTATTTGAGGTATAGACCTAATTATGGTATGCACACCTGGTAACTTTCTGGAGAAATTTTCCAAACTATTTAGACCAATTCACAACTCCCAACACTAAGCTTTCTTACCTGTTTTCCTATTAGCTCCTTTTCTTTTCTGTCATCTTTACCAACCTGTTATGAGGTAGAACCTCAAAGTTGCTTTAATTTGCATTTCTCTAATTATTAGTGATCTTTTCCTATATGATTATTGATAACTTGTATTTATTTTTTAAGATTACTTATCATATCCTTCAACCATTTATCTATTGAGAAATGGTTCTTATTCTTATAAATTTGAATCCATTCCTAATATACATGAAACTTTTATTGAGAAACTTTTGGCAAAAATGTTCCCCCATGCTTCTGATTTTTATTAAATTAGATGTTTGAGCAAAAACTTTCTAATTATATTTAATCACAATTATCTATTTTCTCTGGTGTAACCTCTTTGTCACTTGCCTAACTTGTTTTCAATGTTACCTTCAGGAACTGGAGTCTTCTATCAAATATAATGCTACTGTGTTTGCTTGCTTCTATATATTCTATATACTTTTCACTGACCCCTCTCTCTTTAAAAAAAAAAAACAAAAACAAAAACAAAGCAACTGTTACTAAGTTGTTTTAATTGATAGATAGTACTTATTTGATTCTCCCTTTTTTTCATTATTACCATCAGAGCCTTTTGTTCCTCCAAATGAATTTCATTACTGTTGTTTTGCTTTGTAAAATATTCTTTTTTAAAAAATTTATTATTAAAAGCTTTTTATTTACAAAACATATGAGTGATTTTTCTACATTGACCTTTGCAAAAACTTTTTTTTTGTTCCAAGCTTTTCCCCTCCTTCCCCTCACCCCCCACCCCTAGATGACAGGTAATCTAATACATGCTAAATATGTTAAATTATATGACAAATCCAATCTATGTATACATATCTATACAGTTATCTTACTGCACAGGAAACATCAGATCTAGAAAGAGGGGAAAAAAAAAACAACCTAAGAAGGAAAACAAAATGCAGGAAAATATTCACAGAAATCGTTAAAATGTTGTTTTGTGGTTCGCACTCAGTTCCCTCAGGCTTCTCTCTGGATGTATATGACTATCTTCATCTCTGAACAATAGGAACTGGTTTGAATCACATCATTGTTGAAGAGAATCATGTCCATCAGAATTGATCATTGTATAGTCTTGTTGCTATGTATAATGTTCTCCTGGTTCTGCTGATTTCACTCAGCATCAGTTCATGCAAGTCTCTCCAGGCCTCTTTGAAATCGTCCTGCTGGTCGTTTCTTACAGAGCAACAATATTCCATGACATTCATATACCATAATTTATTCAGCCACTCTCCAATTGATGGGCATCCCTTCAGTTTCCAGTTTCTAGTCACTACAAAAAGGGCTGCCACAAACATTCTTGCACAGGTGGGTCCCTTTCCCTCCTCTAAGATCTCTTTGGGATATAGCCCCAGTCGAAACACTGCTGGGTCAAAGGATATGCACAGTTTGATAACTTTTTGAGCATAGCTCCAGGTTGCTCTCCAGAATGGTTGGATCCATTCACAGTTCCACCAACAATGTATCAGTGTCCCAGTTTTCCCACATCCCCATCCATTCATCATTATCTTTTCCTGTCATCTTAGCCAATCTGACAGGTGTGTAGTGGTATCTCAGAGTTGTCTTAATTTGCATTTCTCTGATCAATAGTGATTTGGAACACCTTTTCATGTGACTAGAAATAGTTTCAGTTTCTTCATCTGAAAATTGTCTGTTCATATCTTTTGACCATTTATCAATTGGAGAATGGCTTGAATTCTTACATATTTGAGTCAATTCTCTATATATTTTAGAAATGAGGCCTTTATCAGAACCTTTGAATGTAAAAATATTTTCCCAGTTTATTGCTTCCCTTCTAATCTTGTCTGCATTCATTTTGTTTGTACAAATACTTTTTAACTTGATATAGTCAAAATTATCTATTTTGTGATTAATGATGATCTCTAGTTCTTCTTTGGTCACAAATTCCTTCCCCCTCCACAGGTCTGAGAGGTAAATCATCCTACATTGTTCTAATTTGTTTATAATATCATTCTTTATGTCTAGATCATGAATCCATTTCAACCTTATCTTGGTATATAGTATTAGGTGTGGATCAATGCCTAGTTTCTTCCATACTAGTTTCCAATTTTCCCAGCAGTTTTTGTCAAATAGTGAGTTTTTATCCCAAAAACTGGGGTCTTCAGGTTTCTCAAACACTAGATTACTATTGTCATTGAGTATTTTGTCCTGTGAACCTAACCTATTCCACTGATCTACTACTCTATTTCTTAGCCAGAACAAATGGTTTTAATGACCACTGCTTTATAATATAGTTTTAGATTTGGTACAGCTAGGTCACCCTCATTTGCTTTTTTTTTTTTTTTCCATTAATTCCCTTGAAATTCTTGATCTTTCGTTTTTCCAGATGAATTTTGTTGTTATTTTTTCTAGGTCAATTAAATAATTTCTTGTGAGTTTGATTGGTATAGCACTAAATAAATATATTAGTTACCTAAAGGTAGTATTGCCATCTTTATTATATTCACTCTACCTATCCAAGAGCACTTGATATTTTTCCAATTGTTTAGATCTGACTTTATTTGTGTGGAGAGTGTTTTGTAGTTTTGCTCATATAGATCCTGACTTTCCCTTGGCAGATATATTCCCAAATATTTTGTGCTACCGAAAGTTATTTTAAATGGAATTTCTCTTTGTATCTCTTGCTGTTGCATTTTGTTGGTGATGTATAAAAATGCTGATGATTTATGTGGATTTATTCTGTATCCTGCAACTTTGCTAAAGTTGTGGATTAATTCTAATAATTTTTTGAGACAATTCTTTGTTGCAGAGAGCCATGTCCATCAGAATTGATCATCATGTAACATTGTTGTTGCCTTGTATAATGATCTCCTGGTTCTGCTCGTTTCACTCAGCATCAGTTCAATTCTAATAATTTTTTAGTTGATTCTCTAGGGTTCTCTAAGTAGACCATCATATCATCTGCAAAGAGTGATAATTTGGTTTCCTCATGACCTTTAATCTCTTTTTCTTGTTTTATTGCCAAAGCTAGCATTTCTTTTTCTTTTTTTTTTTTTTTTTTTTTTTTT
>JAJPUD010000599.1:0-78176 GCA_023553655.1 Myrmecobius fasciatus | reverse complement strand
CAAAGCTAGCATTTCTAATACAATATTGAATAGTAATGGTGATAGTGGGCAACCTTGTTTCACCCCTGATTTTATTGGGAATGGTTCCAGTTTATCACCATTACATATGATGCTACCTGATAGTTTTAAATAGATGCTACTAACTATTTTAAGGAAAAGTCCATTAATTCCTATACTAGTGTTTTTGATAGGAATGGATGTTGGATTTTATCAAATGCTTTTTCTGCATGTTGAGATTATCATTTTTTTTTGTTAATTTGGTTATTGATATAGTTAATTACGCTAATAGTTTTCCTAATATTGAACCATCCCTGCATTCCTGGTATAAATCCTACTTGGTCATGGTGTATTATTCTGGGGATGATTTTCTCTAATATCTTTGATAATATTTTATTTAAGATTTTTGCATCAATATTCATTAGGGAGATTGGTCTATGATTTTCTTTCTCTGTTTTTGTTTTACCTGGTTTAGATATTAGTACCATGTGTGTCATAAAAGGAATTTGGTAGGAGTCCTTCATTACCTATTTTTTCAAATAGTTTATATAATATTGGAGTCAATTGTTCTTTAAATGTTTGGTAGAATTCACATGTAAATCCATCTGGTCCTGGGGATTTTTTCTTAGGGAGCTGATTAATGACTTGTTCTATTTCTTTTTCTAAAATGGGACTATTGAAGTAATTTATTTTCTCTTCTGTTAATCTGGGCAATCTATATTTTTGTAGATATTCCTCCATTGCACTTAGGTTATCAAATTTATTGGCATAAAGTTGGGCAAAATAACTCCTGATTATTGCTCTTTCCTTTTTATTGGTGGAAAGTTCTCCCTTTTTATTTTTGAGACTAACAATTTGATTTTCCTCTTTCCTTTTTCTAATCAAATTAGCTAGAGGTTTATCTATTTTGTTGGTTTTTTCATAAAACCAACTTTTAGTTTTATTTATTAATTCAATAGTTTTTTTACTTTCAATTTTATTAATCTCTCCTTTTATTTTTAGGATTTCAAGTTTGGTATTTGATTGGGGGTTTTTAATTTGTTCTTTCTCTAGCTTTTTTAGTTGCAAGTCCAATTCATTGATTTTCTCTTTCTCTATTTTGTGCAAATAAGCATCTAGAGATATAAAATTTCCCCTTATTACCACTTTGGCTGTATCCCACAAATTTTGGTATGTTGTCTCATTATTGTCATTCTCTTGGATAAAATTAGTAATTGTGTCTATAATTTGCTGTTTCACCCATTCATTCTTTAGGATGAAATTATTTAGTTTCCAATTGCTTTTTGGTCTATTTTGTTCTGGCCTTATATTGCATGTGATTTTTATTCTGTCATGATTTGAAAAAATACATTTACTATATCTGCCTTTCTGCATTTGATTTTGAGGTTTTTGTGTCTTAACACATGGTCAATTTTTGTATAAGTTCCATGGACTGCTGAGAAAAAAGTAAATTTTTTCTGTCTCCATTTAATTTCCTCCAAAGATCTATCATACCTAACTTTTCTAACATTTTGTTTACCTCCTTAACTTCTTTCTTATTTTGTGGTTTAATTTATCTAGTTCTGAGAGAGGGAGGTTGAGATCCCCCACTATTATAGTTTTGCTGTCTATTTCTTCTTGCATCAATCTGAACTTTTCCTCTAGGAATTTCCATGCTATACTACTTGGTGCATATATGTTTAGTATTGATATTGCTTCATTGTCTATGGCATCCTTTGTAAAATATTCTTTTGGGTTTTTGTTATAATATTGAATAAGCAAATTTAATAGCATTGTAATTTTTATTATGTTGGTTCAACCTACCCATAAGCAAGTAATGTTTCTCCATGTAATTTAAAATTGTATTTCTTCAAAGAGTGTTTTATAGTTAGTCATGTAGTGGGTGGGTAAATATTGCTAGATATATTATATAACCTTTTTAAACTTCTTTAATTCTTTTAAATGAAATTTCTTTTCTTAGCTCCTTTCTGGGTTTTATTGGTTATAAAAGGAACACCAATAAGTTATATATGTATTCCTTTTAAATCTTGTAGCTTTGAGGAAGTTATTTATTTTAATTAATGTTTAGTTTATTTTGTAAGGTTTTCTATGTATCTCATTCTATCATCTGCAAAGAGAGATAATTTTGTTCTTTTTGCTTATTCTTATTCCTTCTATTTCTTTTTCTTTTTTTATTGCTATAACTAGCATTTCTAGCACTATGTTAAATAGTAGTGATGATAATGGACACCCTTGCTTCTTCCCTATTTTAGGCCTCCAACTTTTTTCTTTTACATATAATGTTTACCCTTGAATTTAGATAGATAATATTTAGTATATTTTAAAAAGGTGACTTTTAGAATTTTTAATAGAAACGTGTGTTAGATTTTATCGAAAGCCTTTTTAGCATCTATTGATAAAACCATATGGTTTTAATTCTTAACATGTTTTATTATGTTTATAATCTTTTGCACTACTCTATAATCTTTTAAATATATTATTTTTAGCCTACTAATTGGTACTTATTTATAATTAATTGCATTAACATTAGAGATATAGATTTATATAACTAGAGATGTTGATTTTGTTTTCTCCTCCTCTCTTTCTCTCTCTCTCTTTCTCTCTCTCTCTCTCTCTCTTTTGCTGAGGCAATTGGGGTTAAATGACTTGCCCAGGTCACACAGCTAGGAGGTGTTAAGTGTCTGAGGCCAGATTTGAACTCAGGTCCACCTGACTTCAGGGCTGGTGCTCTATCCACTATACCAACTAGCTGCCCCTTTCCTCAATTCTTTAGTTTCTCTTGGTCCAAAACACCCTTCAGGACCTCATCACTAGGACTGAACTGTCATGTGTCCATAAAAGTAAACTATAATTTCTTGCCATGTTATGCCTGAAATGGTACCCCTATCCTTACCTAATAAAATACTACCTGTTTTCAAGGTCTTTTTCAAATGCCACTACTTCTATGAAGTCTTCTTTGATTTTGCCTCCAGTTGGAAATTATGTTTCTTTCTTTAGAGAAGACTACAGTCAATTGTCTATACTTCTAATATGAAGCGAAATCTCTTTTTCTTTTTTTTTAATTTTTTTTATTTAAAGCTTTTTATTTGTATGACATGTATATGGGTAGTTTCCCAACATTGATCTTTACAGAGCTTTCCATTACGAATTTTACCCCCAGTCCCCTCCCCTCCCCTAGATGGCAGGAAGTCCACTACATATTAATAATGTTGAAATGCTTGAGAAGTTATGCAAGAAAAATCCTATCTACAAGAAAAAAAAAAGAATCAGAGAAAGGCAACACAATGCAAGCAAATGTCAATAGAGATCATGAAAATGTTACGTTGTGGTCCATATTTCATATCCCTCTCTCTGGGTGTATATGGTTTTCTTCATTGAACAATTTAAACTGGTTTGAGACAATTCTTTGTTGCAGAGAGCCATGTCCATCAGAATTGATCATCATGTAATACTGTTGTTGCCGTGTATGATGATCTCCTGGTTCTGCTCGTTTCACTCAGCATCAGTTCATGCAAGTCTCTCCAGGCCTCTCTGAAATCATCCTGCTGGTCGTTTCTTACAGAGCAATAATATTCCATAACATTCATATACCATAATTTATTCAGCCACTCTCCAATTGATGGGCATCCCTTCAGTTTCCAGTTTCTAGCCACTACAAAAAGGGCTGCCACAAACATTCTTGCACAGGTGGGACCCTTTCCCTCCTCTAAGATCTCTTTGGGATATAAGCCCAGTAGAAACACTGCTGGGTCAAAGGGTATGCACAGTTTGATAACTTTTTGAGCATAGCTCCAAATTGCTCTCCAGAATGGTTGGATCCGTTCACAGTTCCACCAACAATGTATTAGTGTCCCAGTTTTCCCACATCCCCTCCAACATTCATCGTTATCTTTTCCTGTCATTTTAGCCAATCTGACAGGGGTGTAGTGGTACCTCAGAGTTGTCTTAATTTGCATTTCTCTGATCAATAGTGATTTGGAGCAACTTTTCATATGACTAGAGATGGTTTTAATTTCATCATCTGAAAATTGTCTGTTCATATCCCTTGACCACTTATCTATTGAAGAGTGGCTTGAATTCTTATATATATGAGACAATTCTCTATATATTTTAGAAATGAGGCCTTTATCAGAACCATTGAATGTAAAGATGATTTCCCAATTTGATGCTTCCCTCCTAATCTTGTCTGCATTTGTTTTGTTTGTACAGAAACTTTTTAACTTAATATAATCAAAATTATCCATCTGGTGTTCAATTAGGAGTTCCAGGTCTTCTTTGGACATAAATTTATTCCATCTCCACAGGTCTGAGAGGAAATCTCTTTTTCTGTAATGCATTATACTTATGTAAGAATGAATTCACAGAATATTTATTAAATGTTTGTAAAGTGCTAAACACTGAAGATACAAAGAGAAAAGAGGATCACATTCTAATGAAGATTTCAAGAGAAAATTTCACAACATTCACAGTTCAATTGATGTAGCTGTATGATCATGGTATCATAAATTTAGAGTGCAGAGGGATGCCAGTAGCCATTAAGTCCAGCTCTCTTGAAGCATTGAAAAATAAAGTGAGTTTTTTGAGGGTACACAACTTGCAGGTGTCTGAAACAGGATTCAAATTCACATCTTCTGACCTCAAATCTTTTTTCTAAATTTAATTTTAGGAAATTGACAATCTATTTTTTTTCCCTCACATCCTAATCTGAGTACATTATTCTTTAATCCATGCTGTCTCTCAATATAGTTCTGGGTTGAGGGAACAGAGATGCAATTTGAAGGCAGTCATGGCCATAAGGCGGCAGTAACTTGAAGCTTCAAGGAAAATGACACCCCTGAATGGTAGAAAAAAGAGCCAGATAAGATCTCAAAAGTGATACAGACCTGGGTGATCATGAGTTAAATTTTCTGTGAACTCCACCAGGAATCCTCCCTTGCCTGCTTCCAGCCAACCATGTTTGTAGCTCAGCTCTGAAATGACTTGGTGCTTTTGATGCAGCAAATCCTGAATGATCTTTCAATCATTCTCTTGCCCCAAAATAGAAAAAGGGTAAGGTTTCTAGCTGACTCTTTCCTCAACCCTCCCATGAGGTGAGCAGTTTTTTGTTTTGTTTTGTTTTTTCTCCCCACTAGATAGCCTGTGAGGCTGTAAGCTGTTCATCTAGTAGCCTTTCATTTGCCAATACATGGCCAACAAACCCTGGTCTTGCAGCCCCTGGCTGACTTTGTCTGCCTTGTATTTCCTTCCCTGAAGAGAGGTGACTGAACAATGATCCATATGTACCCTTGGAGGTAGTCTTGTGAGTTCAAGAAGTTGGGCTACTCTGATCAGAGGTACTCTGTACCTTGATTGAATCAGTGAGAGTTTCTGCAATGCACAGGGGAAGGACTCAAGCCCTGACATATTCTGGAAGACATGGACTTGAAGAGAGTTGTATGGTTAGAGCTATTGTTTGTCCTTCCTTCTCGAAGAGAACCATGATATCAGGGAGGCAGGGCCATGACATGCAAGTGAATTGGATTTAAGGGAGGGAGACTGGGCAAGGTCACCTGCCTCACTTTCCCCTATAGGACCATCTAGGTCCAATGGCAAGACATAGACCAGCATGACTAGAGATGGCCCTGAATGCAATGGGAAGCTTGAGCTAAGACCTTCAACAGGTCTCAGTTTAACTGAAGCCGCACCCATTCAGTAATTAAGGCTGGGTAGCAATTGAGACAATGTGTTACAGGAGCCACCTGCTAGTGGCTGCTGCAGATCTAATTCTGACAGCAGAATAGATCCCTTCATGTGAGAGGAGGACAAAGATACAAGGAAGCTAAGAGACAGTTAAGTTCTCTGACCACTCTCCTCTTCCCTTTTGCTCCTAATTTATTTCATTCCCAATTCACAAGCAACATCTGCATCAATAAAGGCTGTTTTGCAATTCCTTCAGGGGTGTTATGATTCACAACTGTAGGGGCTTTTGGAGAACCGACCTACCCTTAATGGTATAGTCCCTTTTAACCCTTTACAGGCTTTCTGGGTTTTGCACTTAGACATGGTCCTCAACAGCAATGAATCTCTTCTTTTACCCGGCAAAAGAAAAAAAGAAAAAACTAAATAAATAAACAAATTGGGCAAGAGGAAGCCAGTGAAGCTATAAAAGACCAAGAAATAACAAGATGAAATATAAGGAAGGAAAAAAAATCAGAACAGAATGTGAAACATTTTATAAGAAAAACAATAGACCTGGGCAACAGATCAAAAAAAAAAATTCTAAGAGTAATTGGACTACCTGAAAGCTGTGACCAAAAAAAGAATCTTGACACAATAATGCAAGAAATAATCCAAGAAAGTTGCCCTGAAGTGATAGAAATGAGGGGAAAGTAGAAAGAGAAAAAAAAATCATCCATCACCATCTCAAAAATATCCTTTCAATATTATTGCCAAATTTCAAAATCCCTAGATCAAAGAGAAAATTTTACAAGACTTAGCAGCAGCCTTAATAAAAGACCACAAGTCCTGGAATCATATATACCAGCAATCAAAAGAATCAGGCCTGCAGCCAAAAATATCATGTCCAGCAAAATCATCCAAAATATTGAATTTTTTAAAAAAGGACATTTAACAAAGCTGCAGGTTCTCAGGACTTTCAACCAAATTCAAACTCAATAGAAAATTTAACATACAAGAACCAATATCCAAGATTAATTTCAAGGATCATGACATGAACAAATTATGTTTTTTACATGGAACTATAAACTGTATGTTTAAGATTGACATCAGTATTTGGGTAGCTCGAAAGAATGGGGCAGAATATAATCAGTCAGATTATATTCATTCTGACTCTAAAAGGCAAAAGCAACTAAGAAAAGGTAAAAATAATTGTTATACAAATGAAATGCAGAGGAAGAATAGATACAGAGGCATTAGAGGAAGGAGGAGGGTTTGTTCTTCTAAAAACCTACTCACATCAGAAATGGGTTAAATAGATAACACTACATACATACCATGAAGGGCACAGCACCCTCCAAAATCTATAAAGAAATAAGGCGGGAAATAAGGGGAAGGGGGGAATAAAGGATGAAGAAGACAAGGTGGGGATCCACTAGTGGGGGGAGGTTAAATAATAGCAAGGCAAGTTGAAGAGCAGAATTAAAGTATAAGAGCAGGATAGGAGAGAAAAGATACACAAGCATTACAACAAGGCTCCGGAGCAGAATTTATTGGAAAAAAAAAGTACTCATTGATCTTTGACAAAATCAAACTTAAAGATTCAATCAAGAGAGAAATCTACATTATATGTCAGCCATACTAATATTGTTTTTATATTTATTTCTACTCTTCTGTGATTTTTTAAATAAAATTTTCTTGTTCAAATCATTCCTCAATTGATAAATGGTCAAAAGATATGAACAGGCAGCTTTCAGATGAAGAAATTAAAGCTATTTATAGTCATAGGACATTGGATCAAAGAGTACTTGTTGGGGAATAAGAAGATTATTAGAACTTAATAAAAACAAAACAAGACATTCTGAAAGCAAAATGAAGTGAGCAGAGAGAGGAAAAAGCACAGGAAAAACAGCTATTCACCTTGTCAAATGGACTTCTAGGTATGGCTGTGGGGTGAATGTCTCCAACTTTATAGGCTAAACAGGAAATGAGTCAACATATTCAAAGAATCAGAGCTGGCATTTTTTTTTTCCTTTTTTGATCTGATTTTTCTTGTGCAGCATGATAATTATGGAAATATATATGGAAGAACTGTACATGTTTAACATAAATTGGATTACTTGCCATCTAGGGGAGGCAATGGAGAGAAGGGAAAGAGAAAAAAATTGCAACACAGAATTTCTCAGGGATGAATGTTGAAAACTATGCATATGTTTTGAAAATAAAAAACTTTTTTAAAAATCAGGATATGGAAAAAAAAGAGAATCATCTAGAAGGGATTATCTACTATAATCTCTTTGCTGTATAGGTACTGACACTAAAAATGCCTTGCCCAAAGACATACAGGTTGTAAATTTTCTAGTCTAATGTTCTATTCGGTGCAGAAATGTCCTTTATAATTTCTCTGCCAAAAGGTTATCTAGCCTTTGCTTGTTAATCCATATCTCTCTCTCTGGCCCTCCCTAATAATCTTCAGTGGCTCCCAATTTGCTTCTAAGATCAAATATAAAGTCTTCCCTTTGGCAGTCTTCTGCAGAAGTCTCCACCTTTCCTTGTCCCCTCTAATGCCTCTCTCTATATCTTTTTATTTTGGAAGCAACTGGGATCTAAAAGTATATTATAAAGCAGCGGTCATCAAAACCATTTGGTACTGGCTAAGAAATAGAGTAGTCAATCAGTGGCATAGGATAGGATCACAGGACAAACTAGGCAATAACTATAGCCAATTCAGTGTTTAATAAACCTAAAGACCCCAGCTTCTGGGATAAGTACTCACTATTCCACAAAAATTGCTGGGAAAATTGGAAACTAGTGTGGAAGAAATTAGGGCTTGACTCACACCTAACACCACATACCAAGATAAGATCTAAATGGGTTCATGATTTAGATATAAAGAGTGATATAAGCAAATTAGAGGAACATAGGATAGTTTATCTCTCAGACCTGTGGAGATGGAATAAATTTATGTCCAAAGAACTGGAACTCAATTGAACATGAGATAGATAATTTTGACTATATTAAGTTAAAAAGTTTTTGTACAAACAAAAGTAATGCAGACAAGATTAGGAGGGAAGCAATAAATTGGGAAATCATCTTTACATTTAAGGGTTCTGATAAAGGCCTCATGTCTAAAATACATAGAGAATTGTCTCATATTTATAAGAATTCAAGCCACTCTCCAATCAATAAGTGGTCAAAGGATATGAACAATTTTCAAATGATGAAATTTAAACCATTTCTATATGAAAAGGTGCTCCAAATCACTATTGATCAGATAAATGCAAATTAAGACAATTCTGAGATACCATTAAACACCTGTCAGATTGGCTAACATGACAGGAAAAGATAATGACAAATGTTGGAAGGGATATGGGAAAACTGGGACACTGATATATTGTTGGTGGAACTGTGAATGGATCCAACCATTCTGGAGAGCAATTTGGAACTATGCCTAAAAAGTTATCAAATTGTGCATACCCTTTGACCCAGCAGTGTTTTTATTGGGCTTATATCCCAAAGAGATATTAAAGGAAGGAGAGGGACCCACATGTGCAAATATGTTTATGGCAGTCCTTTTTGTACTGGCTAGAAATTGTAAACTGAATGGATGCTCATCAATTGGAGAATGGCTGAACAAATTATGGTATATGAATGTCACGGAATATTATTGTTCTGTAAGAAACGACCAACAAGATGATTTCAGAGAGGCCTGGAAAGACTTGCATGAACTGATGCTGAGGGAAAGGAGCAGAACCAGGAGATCATTATACATGGCAACAACAAGACTATATGATGATCAATCCTGGTGACATGGCTCTCTTCAACAATGAAATGCTTGAAACCAGTTCCAATTGTTCATTGAAGAAAGCCATATACACACCCAGAGAGAAGGATATGAAATGTGGACCACAACATAACATTTTCATGCTCTCTATTGATGTTTGCTTGCATTGTGTTTCCTTTCTCTGATTTTTTTTCTTGTAGATACAATTTTCCTTGCACAGCAAGATAAGTGTGGAAATATGCATACATATATTCAATTTGTCAAGTATTTTAACATAATTAACATAATTAATTCCCTGCCATCTAGGGGAGGGGTGGGGACTAGGGGGGAAAATTTGTAACAGAAAGCTTGTAAGGGTCAATGTTGAAGAATTACCCATACATATGTTTTGCAAATAAAAGCTTTAATTTAAAAAAGAAGAAGAAGCAGCAACTGGGGTTAAGTGATTTGCTCAGGATCACACAGCTAGGCCAAATTTGAACTCATGTCCTGATTCCAGGGTCAATGTTCTATCCATTGTGCCATCTAGCTGCTCCCTCTCTCTGTATATCTTTTGTATGCTTATTTATATACTTGCTGGGAGACTGAGGATTACTTTTTCTTTTTCTCTGGCAAAGTGCCTGACATATATTGAGCCCATGCTTAAAGTTTATAAGTGAATAAGCATAAACATAATTTATACTACCTCATTAAATTTCAAATTTAACATGTCCTTAAAAATAAGGGAAGTACATATTTTTATAGGAAATATTTATTGTCCACCTTGGATATTAGACTGTTTCTATTGATATTTCTTTGATTCATAATAGAAAAGGAAAATTTAATTTTAAAATCTGAAAAGAGATTTAAATTATATAATTTCAGGTATCTTCTTGAATTTTAATTCCTAAATTAAAATAGGTTTTTTAAGGAAAATTTCTAAAAAGTTTCACATCTTTAGGATCACTCAAGTAATTACTAAAATGTGTAGAATATATAAAGTTCTATTATGTTGTTTATTGATTTAAAGAAAGCATTTAATGTGACAAGTCAAACTGCACTTTTACAGACTGCTTCCAATAAAATCATCTCAAAATAAAAAATGCTTGCAGATGGGTTGATTTTGCAGCTAAGAAAAGTAAGACTCAGAAAGTTTAACTGACTTGCCATAATCAAAAAGACTGTATCTAGCACTGTGTCCACAGGAAGTTGGGACATAGCTAGGAGAACGGTCACCTCCTAACCTAAGCTTTATTGGTATATTTAGAATGATCATCTACTTCCCTGTGTTCAGCTCTATAAAAATTACCCAACAACTTGGAGCAAAGGTGTTCCCTTGTTTCAGAAGTAACTACTTTTGAGTAAAAGTAATTGTGTGTTTATTTAGCATGATCAGCTAGGTGGAAAAGTGGACAGAGTGCTGTGCCTGGAGTCAGGAAGATCTGAGTTCAAATCCAGCCTCAGATACCTACCAGCTGTGTGATCCTGAGCAAGTCACTTAACCCTGTTTGCCTCAGTTTCTTCATCTGTAAAATGAGTTGGATAAAGAAATGGGCAAAGTACTCCAGTGTCTTTGCCAAGAAAATCCCAAATAGAGACATGAAGAGTTGGACACAAGTGAGCAATAACAACTTGTTTAAGTTGACTTTAACTTCCAGTTAGTCTTGGAGGATTAGTTGCCCATAGGACCCTGGCTAGTCTGAGGTAAAGGAAGCAGTCTTACCCCATTTCAGTGGGATCCAGTAATATTGGAAAGCAGCTGGTTTTGAGTAGTTTTAATTCCCACAGTGAGCATTCTGTAATTCTGAAGACCTAAAGAGAGGTCTCTAAAAATCTTAGACTGCACTTCCATTAGATGAATTGGGATAGCACAACCTAAAATAACACAGGAACCAATTTGTCCCTGACTGAGGTCCCCTTGCAAGTCTTCAGGTTGCATTATAAACTGGTATAGAGAATTAGAGAAGGAAATGGAGAGGACTTTGTTCCTGGAAGACTAGGCTATTATTTTCATGTTGTCAACTTCTTTCAATAATGTCTAACTCTGGGGCAGCTAGGTGGCAAAGTGAATAGAGCATCAGCCCTGAAGTCAGGAAAACCTGAGTTCAAATTTGACCTCAGACACTTAATACTGCCTAGCTGTGTGACCTTGGGCAAGTCACTTAACCCCAATTGCCTCAAAAAAAATAATAATGTCTAACTCTGTGATCCCATTTGGGGTTTTCTTGGAAAGTATATTAGAGTGGTTTGCCATTTTCTACTCCAGCTAGGCTATTATATAGAGAGTAAAGAGCCATACTTGGAGGTAAAAATACTAGTCTCAGGGAATAAAACTTTTATATCAGATATTAAAATAACTGATGGTCCTATTGGAGAACTCAAAAATTGTGTTATCACTATCAAAGTTTGCCTGTTCTTGTTTCTCATCCCTTCTATATTTCTTTTTTTTTCTGTTCTTAATTTTCACTTTTTATCAGATCACTCCTATGTAAAAGTGTTAAGAAGATACATTTAACAAATCGCATTTGCCCCAGTCTCCTGATTGGGGCAAATTTGGGGAAAAAGTGGATAATCAAATTTGCCTCCCTTGTTGCCACTTCTCAATCAATCAACAAGCATTTGTTAAGTATATAATATATGCAAGCCACTGAAGATACAATAAAAAGAATGAAACATGACCTCCTCTCAAGGGCTTTGCATTCTTCTGGAGAGATAAGTACATTGCTAAGTGTAAGACACACTTTCTGTGATATAAATTTTTGGAGGCCAGTCTCTGCGGGGAACCGGATTCTTGAATGGGGGGTTGGAGTCGGTGAAGTGGAGCAAGAGACAGCACACTCTATGGCGTGGTTATTGGCAAAAGCTTGTTCAATTTATTCAAGAAAGCTTGTAATTTTTATAGTCTTACAAAGTTAGGGTTCATTAGAGATAGGACTATTATTTGGCTAGGATTACAAAATTTTCTTGGGGCCCAGAAGTTCCCAGGACACCAGGTGCAATGCTTCTTAGAAAAAAAGAATGTACAAAGTAAATTCATCAGACAATATAATAATAGTGAAACTTTAACTAAAGGTAAATGTACCTTGTGGTCATCACATCATGTCTGGCAGGACATGAGCTTCTCTAAAAATATCACATTTATTTATTCCAAGACTTATACAATGCTTTTTAATTTTTAACATTGTCATAAGATATTTTACAATAGGGACATCTAATTTTCTCAGGGACTTTATTTTCCTCAGCACATTTATTAATCACTGGTACAATAGCTTGTTTTTGTGTAGGGGTCAGTAAACCATGCAGTGGCCTATTTCTCTTACTTTTTTCCCATGACTTACTTGCTACCAATGTGTCCATCTATCACTGATGTTTACTGTTCTTTTCATCATATCATTATTTATGTAAGCTCCATGTAGGGGACAGAAGGATCAGGTTGATTGGGTCTGGAATTGTTTCAAACAAGAGGGAGTAACTGGAGATTTCTTTTGGAGTTTTTGGGGAAAGCTATCAATTTCCCAAGTTTCCCAGTCTCTAAGTTTGTTTAATGCTTCACTAGTAGAGAAACTTTTCATGTTTGGGCAGAAAGTACAAAGGGGCTTTTGGGGATGAAGGGCTATGTGCTCAGCCTAATTGTGATGGATGGGTATATACATACAGCTATGCTAAGAACTCCTAGGACAGGAATTAAGCAGATAATCATTAACCAAATGTATCCCCGAATGCTTAGTTCTGTGGGGGTTTTGTCATGGTGGTTTTCGTCATGAGGGTCAGGCCCCTGTAGAGACTATGTCATTCCACACAGGATGCTTGGCTCCCAGCATAAATTAATGTGTTATATATTAAAATGTGATTTTCTATCTCTATATTGAATATGAAGGTTAAGGAGTAACCCAGATGTAACATATTTAGGATACTAATGCTTAATAGCACAGGTAAAACCACACAGAGGATTATTACCTAAAAGTGTCATCTGACCCAAGTGATAAAAGATATTGAAGATATTTTAAAAGGCTGTTAGAGACTGTAGGGAAGTATGAAGTAATAAAAGATCCAAAGAAAATAAAAATTCCTTGTTTTCTGAAATTATCAAAGGATATAGACCATTAAAAAAACTCCTAGTAGAATAAGAATTTCAGGGAGTAAATAGAATATAATTATAAAACTTACAGAAAGGAGGAGAAAGTGCTTAATAGAGTTAAAATGGTGAAATATTAGGAGAAAACATCAGAATTAAATTGGAAGAAAAACCACTGGAAACAAGTAAATGGCCATAGAGAGTAATAAGTTTCTCCACACAAGCTAGAGATCTAAATTAGAATTTTTCTCTGGGGAGGAAACATGGAATGTTTGAGTTAGAAATATAAATGAAGCATTAGAATCTTGGAAAGTACCTGAAGCAAATTTAAAAAATTATTAGAAAGTTTACAACTCATGCAGGGCATAAAAACTATAGTCTGTGAAATAATTTGGCAAGAATGTCCAAAGAAATTAGCAAAATACTTTTGTGTGGGTGAGACACTTAAAAAATAGATACAATTTTTAAACATATCGTAGAGAAAAAAAGATGACAAACCTTTTGCATTTGTAAATTATAAATTTGCATTTGTTGCCTCAACTTTAAAGATTAATAGCAAAAAGAAGAAACAGGTGAGAACAGAGCAAGGGTACTGAGGCATAGTATATTTTCAATAATTATAGGTATATCTCATTCATCAGGTATGTGAAAAAAAAAAGACCAAATGGTGATTTATTGTTGATAATAATAAGTACTTACAAGCTAAAAACTAATTTAATGCCAGTTTTAGTACATCAGTTTCCAGGTTGTTATAGAAATTCAAGAAAGATATCACTTCAGATTGCAAAATTTCAAAAGAAGAAATGAATGAACAAATGTTCTGCTATAAAACAGAACATTCCATTCCATTCCAATTCAATTGTTTAAGTAACCGGAGAGCAAGGACACAAAGATCCAGACTCTGATGGAAGATCATTAGCTCAGGATGGACAATGGAACAAAAAAAAGCATGTTTTGTCTTAATTGTGGTTTGGATGAACATAAAAGTATTGGGTATATTAATAAGAGAAATACAGTTTTGTTATGTGAGATGTCAACCTTGAGAACAGCAATCAGGGATCTAGATTATCCTATACTCCAAACACAATAAAAATGACCTTATTTTCAACTAAGTCTCCCTTAGTTGATTCAGGAACATATCCCTCAAGATATTATCAGAAAAGAACAACAATTGTTATAATTGTGCACCACTTGATCATAAATATGTTACATGTACAAAAAAAGAGAATTGTCACTTAGTTTGGAACAAGTGTTGAAAATTCAGAGTGTGTGAAGTCAACATTTTTTTTCCAAAGGATGAAACAGGATTATGAAGTTTTGAGGAAGAAAAAAAAAACTTTGTTGTTCATGAAATATTTGGGGAAAAAATTGAAAATTATCTTGGAGATTCTTATCTATAAGATATCTGAATTGAAGAAATAACTTGAAAATGATATGTACAAAACTCCAAATGTTACCTGGGAGTCATTTCAAGAATAAGAATGGGAGGCACTAAAATTGAGATTCTCTGTGGAAGTAAAAACCAAGTAATAGAAGAGGCTACCACTAAAGCAGAGACCAAAAACTATTGACTAAATAAGACTCTTGAAAAATCAATGTGTTCCAAAATCAATAAAGAGAACTAATATGAAAAGATATTATGGGGATAAAATCAAAAACAGTTTCTAGAACTGAGGAAGACTCTAGTTCAAATGACAATGATTTAATTGTACTTTGGTACCAAGCAGTAGTTCAGATAGTTATACAATTGGCTATTTTTCAAACAAAAGAGAGGGGGATAAGGAGACAGAAAGATAGAAAATGGGGAAATCAAAGAGGAATAAAATTTCAAGAGATGATGAGGGAGCAATTGCATTTTATGATATGTGTATATGTACATACACACATGTACATGGACACACATATATATGTAAATAACCAGTTGTAGAGAGAGAACAGATTCATTAGCAGGGAACCATAATAAATAATTTGTTATCTAAGACCACTACATAATATTGATAATAAAACTAGAAATTTAGAAACTAAGAGAATAGGAGAAAGATTGTCAGTTGTTAAGATAAGTGATACACCAGGAAAACCTTGAAAGGTTTAACTTCAATAATCATACATAATTCTGGGGCAAATGTTTGATATATGTTGCTTTACTATTACCTTCTGACGTTATATTTTATGCCATTTGTTAAGATTGTTACATTGGTTGATCAAAAGACACAGGAATAGCCTTTATTTATTAGAAACTATAGAAAGGTGAATATGAAGAAACACGGTTATAAAGGCACCAAGGAGAATTTCCAAGAACTGAGACATGATAGGAAAATCTCCTAATTTTCATATAGATATTATATGCTTAAAGAAGATTATATGATAAAACTAAGAAAATGGGAAACCATATGAATATTTGGCGATGGAGATAGGATTTTGAAAGGACTATAAATTTGATGGGGGAATATCAGGAGGCTCTCATTTTTTTTGTTTTTTTTTTTGTTTTCCCCAGAAAGGGTAGCAGACATCATGCTGGGCAGCAAGACAAGAAAAAGTAACTGAAGAGTTGAAGACCAGCAGGGGATCTGGAAAACTCTGATGCGGCACTTGAAAATTATTCCTGATTGTTTGGAGAAGGATTGAACTCACTGGCAAAGCTGCAATAAATTCAGACATTTATTACTCTTTGCTGCCATCTTTGGCTTGGGAAGGAAAAGCAGGAATTTTGTAACTGCTAGAGTATCCTGTTGAAGAGTAAGCCTTCTATCATGCTGAGAGAGTTGGACTCTGATTAGATGCCATACTTTGAGAGCCTGTTTGATGAAGTTAGCAGTTTTTTGCTTAAAGACAACTGTTATTCACATCAAGAGTTGCCATTTTCTAAATGCCCCTTTAAAAGTTGATAATTGAAAGAGTTTATAAAAAGTATATATTCGAAAAAAAGGAAAAGAAAATTTCTTCAGCTAAAGAGTGGACAAGTTAAATAGCAGGGAGTGAAGTAGTTTTTTTTTTTTTTAATTAAAGCTTTTTATTTGCAAAACATATGTATGGGTAATTCTTCAACATTGACCCTTACAAAGCTTTCCATTACAACTTTTCCCCCCTCCAGCCCCCACCCCTCCCCTAGATGGCAGGAAATCCACTACATGTTAATTATGTTAAAATACTTGACAAATCGAATACATGTATACATATTTTTACAGTTATTTTGCTGTGCAAGAAAAATCATATCTAAAAGAAAAAAAATCAGAGAAAGGAAACACAATGCAAGCAAACCTCAATAGAGCATGAAAATGTTATGTTGTGGTCTACATTTCACATCCCTCTCTCTGGGTGTATATGTCCTTCTTCACTGAACAATTGGAACTGGTTTGAAACATTTCATTGTTGAATCATATCCATCAAAATTGATCATCATATAGTATTGTTGTTGCCGTGTATAATGATCTCCTGGTTCTGCTGATTTCACTCAGCATCAGTTCATGCAAGTCTCTCCAGGCCTCTCTGAAATCATCCTGCTGGTCGTTTCTTACAGAACAATAATATTCCATAACATTCATATACCATAATTTATTCAGCCATTCTCCAATTGATGGGCATCCATTAAGTTTCCAGTTTCTAGCCACTACAAAAAGGGCTGCCACAAACATTTTTGCATATGTGGGTCACTTTCTTTCCTTTAAGATCTCTTTGGGATATAAGCTCCATAGAAACACTGCACAGTTTGATAACTTTTTAGGCATAGTTCCAAATTGCTCTCCAGAATGGTTGGATCCAGTGAAGTACTTTTTTTAGCTTTTTTTTTTTTTAACTTTTTCTTGTAACTTTTTTTGCACTTAACAGAATTTTATTTTTTTCCCAATTATAAGTAAAGATATATATGGTTTTGTTTGTTTTGCTGAGGCAATTGAGGTTAAGCCACTTGCCCAGGGTCACAGAGCTAGGAAGTGTTAAGTGTCTGAGGTCACATTTGAACTCAGGTCCTCCTGAATTCAGGGCCAGTGCTCTATCCACTGTGCCATCTAGCCGCCCCTAAAGATAATTTTCACCATTCATTTTTTTTTTCTTTTTGCTGAGGCAATTGGGGCTAAGTGACTTGCCCAGGGTCACACAGCTGTTACGTGTCTGAGACCAGATTTGAACTCAGTTCCTCCTGACTTCAGGGCTGGTGCTCTATCCACTGCGCCACCTAGCTGCCCCTTCACCATTCATTTTTGAAGAGATTTTGAGTTCAGTTTTTTTCTCCCTTCTTCCCTTCCTTCCCTCCTTCTTCTCCAAGATAGCAAGCAATCTGATATTTTAAACATATTTCCATATTAATCATGTTGTAAAAGAAGAATCAGAACAAAAGGAAATGGGCATCCCTACACTTTTCAATTTTTTGCCACCACAAAAAGCTGCAATGAATATTTTTGTACATGTAGGTCCTTTCCCCTTTTTTAATGATCTCTCTGGGATACAAATTCAGTAGTGATATTGCTGGATCAAAGGTTATGCACAGTTTTATAGCTCTTTGGTCAAATTGCTTTTCAGAATGATTGGATCAGTTCATAACTCTAGCAAGGCATTAGTGATCCAATTTTCCCACATCTTCTCCAACACTTATCATTTTCCTTTTCTGTCATATTAGCAAGTAAGTGTGAAATGGTACCTCAGAGTTTTCATTTATCTTTCTGTAATCAATAGTGATTTAGAGCATTTTTTCAAATGACACCAGATAACTTTAATTTCTTCATCTGAAAACTGCCTATTCATATCCTTTGACCATTTGTCAATTGGGAAGTGACTTGTATTCTTGTAAATTCTATTCACTTTTTTACATATTTGATAAATTAGATATTTATCAGATACACTGGCTATAAAAATTGTTTCCCTGCTTTTCTCCTAATTTTGGTTGCATTGGTTTTGTGCAAAACCTTTTTAATTTGATGTAATCAAAATTATATGCCTTGAATATCATAATATTCTCTATCTCTTGTTTGGTCATAAATTCTTCTCTTTTCCATAGATCTAATTTGCTTACGGAATTACACTTCACATTTAAATCATGTACACATTTCAAACTTTATCTTGGTTTATGATGTTGCTCTATGCCGAGTTTCTGCCATACTATTTTCCAGTTTTTCCAGAAGTTTTTGCCAAATAGTGAGTTCTTACCCCAGAAGCTGGAATCTTTGGGTTTATCAAAAAATAGATTACTTGAGTCATTTATTACTGTGTCTTTGTACCTAACCATTCCACTACTCTTGCTTCTTAGTATCAAATAATTTTGATGATTTATAATATAGTTATAGATTTGGTATAGCCAGGTCATTTTCTTTTGCATTTTTTCATTAACACCCCCCCCTTTTTTTTACCTTTTGTTCTTCCAGATGATTTTAATTTTTTTAAGCTCTATAAAATAATTTTTAGCAGTTTGATTGATATGGCCCTGAATAAATTAATGCAAATGTAATTGTCATTTTTATTATATTAGTTTGACTTACCTATGAGCAATTGATATTTTTCTAATTGTTTAGATCTGACTCTATTTATGTGAAAAGTTTTTTGTAATTGTGTTCATATAGTTTTGGCATTTGTCTTAGCAGGTAGACCCCCAAATATTTTATATTATCTATTATTTTAAATGGAATTTTTCTTTCTATCTCTTGCTGCTGGGCTTTCTTGGTGATATGTAGAAATGCTGATGAATTATATGGATTTATTTTCTATTCTGTAACTTTGCTAAAGTTGTTTATTGTTTAAGTATTTTTTCAGCTGATTCTCTAGGATTCTATCATCTGCAAAGTGTTAGTTTTGATTCCTCATTGCCTATTCTTATTCCTTCCATTTTTTTTCTTCTCTTATTGCTAAAGCTTACATTTCTAGTATAATATTAAATGCCTCCTCGTTTTCACTTCCGATCTTATTGGGAAGGCTTCTAACTTGTCCCCATTACATATAATGCCTGCTGATGGTTCTAGAGGGATAACTATTCCAATGCTCTCTGGTGTTTTTTAATAAGAATGAGTGCTATATTTTGTCAAAAGCTTTTTCTGAATCTATTGAGATAATTATATTATTTGTTACTTTTGTTATTAATATGGTCAAGGAGCATGCTCATAATTTTCTTAATATTGACCCATTCCTGGTATAAATCCCAACTGGTCATAGTATATTATCTTGGTGATAAATTGCTATGATCTCTTTGCTAATATTTTATTTAAAATTTTTGCATCAGTATTCATTAGGGAAATTGTTCTGTAATTTTCTTCCTCTGTTTTGGCTCTTCCTGATTTAGGTATCAGCACCATATTCATGTAACAAAAGGAATTTGGTAGAACTTCTTCACCTAATTTTCTAAATAGTTTAAATAGGGGCAGCTAGGTGGTGCAGTGGTTAGAGCACCAGCCCTGAAGTCAGGAGGACCTGAGTTCAAATCTGGTCTCAGACACGTAACAGCTGTGTGACCCTGGGCAAGTCACTTAACCCCAATTGCCTCAGCAAAAAAAAAAAAAGAAGACTAAATAGTTTAAATAAACATTGGAATTAGTTGCTCTTTAAATGTTTGGTACAATTCACTTGTAAATCTATCTGACCCTGAAGATTTTTTCTGAGGGAGTTCATTGGTGGCTTGTTCAATCTCTCTTTTTTTTTTTTTTAAAAAAGGAGGATTATTTAAGTATTGTGTTTCCTCTTCTGTTTATTTTTAAAATTGATATATTTTGGAAATATTCAGCAATTTCACTTAGATTGTCATATTTATTGGCATACAGTTGGACAAAATAGTTCCTAATTATTGCTTTTTATTTCCTTCTCCCTGGTAGTATATTTGGCCTTTTCATTATTGATACTGGTAATTTGTTTGTTTGTTTGTTTAAATCAAATTAACCAAATGTTTCTTTTCATCAAATCAGCTTAGTTTTATTTATTAGTTCATTAGTTTTCTTACTTTCAATTTTAATCTCTCCTTTGATTTTCAGAATTTCTAATTTGGTATTTAGTTGGGGATTTTTAATTTGTTCTTTTTCTAGCTTTTTTAGTTGTATGCCCAATTCATTGATCTCTTTCTTTCTCTATTCATGTTTGTTATTAGGAGATATAAAATTTTCCCTAAGAATTGCTTTGGCTGCATCCCATAAATTTTATTATGATGTTTCATTATTGTTATTCTCTTTGATGAAATTGATTTTTTAAAATTTTCTTTCTTTCTTTTGAAAACCAATTGGAGTTAAATGACTTGCTCAGGGTCACACAGCTGGTAAGTATCTGAAGCCATATTTGAACTCAGGTCTTCCTACTGGAGCATCTCCAAGGCTGATGCTCTATCTACTATGTCATCTAATTACCTTATTGTTCCTTGATTTGTTGTTTGATCCACTCATTCTTTAGGATTAGATTATTTAGTTTCCAATTAATTTTTAGTCTTATCTTTCCATGATTATTGGAATTTTAGCCCTTTGTTACATGTAATTTTTATTGCATCATCACCTAAATAATGCATTTAATATTTCTGCCTTTCTACATTTGACTATGAGGTTTTTAAAGCTCTAATATATAATCAATTTTTGTGTAGGTGCCTTTCCCTTTCTATCCCCATTAAATTATCTCTAGAGGTCTACCATATCTAACTTTTCTAAAATTCTATTCACCTCCTTAACTTCTTTCTTATTTATTTTATGGTTAGATTTATCTAGTTCTGAGAGGGTGAAGTTGAGGTACTCTATTAGTATAGTTTTGCTGTCTATTTTTTCCTATAACTCACTTCATTTTTACTATTTGGTGCACATATTCTTAGTATTAATATTATTTCATTATCTATGGCAGAGCTTTTTTTTAAAGTTAATTTTGATGGTGTATTATTTTTACAATTACAAATAAAAATGGGTTTTTCAACATTCATTTTTGTAAAATTTTGAGTTTCAATTTTTTTTCCACCTTCCTTTTCTTACCTTCCTTCTCTCCAAGACAGCAAGCAAACTGATGTGGATTTTAAATGTACAATAAAGTTTAAAATATATTTCCAGGAGTCACATTGGGAAAGAAAAACCAGAACAAAAGGGAAGACATACAAGAAAACAACAAAAAAAGATGAAAATATGCTTTGATATACATTCAGTCTCTGTAGTTCTTTCTCTGGATGTAAATGGCATTTTCCATCCCAAGTTTATTGGAATTATCTTGGATCATTGCATTGCTGAGAGGAGCTAAGTATACTATAATTGATCTGCTCACTTCACTCAGCATCAATTTATGTAAATCTTTCCAGGCTTTTCTGAAATCAGCCTGTCCATCATTTCTTTTCTTTTTTTTTATTTTCAAGAGTATTTTATTTTTCCAAATAGTAGTTTTCAACATTTATTTTTATAAGACTTTGTGTTCCAAAATTTTCTCCTTCTCTCCCTTATGTCCCCACTTCCCAAGACAGCAAGTAATCCAATGTAGATTAAATATATGCAATTATTTTAAATATATTCCCATATTCATCATGTTATGCAAGAAAAATAAAACCAAAGGGAAAAAATCATCAGAAACAAACAAACAAAAAAAAGGTGAAAACACTATGCTTCAATACATTCAGTCTTCATAATTCTCTTTCTGGATGCAGATGGCATTTTCCATCCCAGATCTATTAGAATTGCCTTGAATCATTGCATTGTTGAGAAGAGCCAAGTCCATCACAGTTGATCATCATATAATCTTGTTACTGTGTACAAGGTTTTCTTGTTTCTGTTTGCTTCACTCAGCATCAGTTCATGAAAGTTTTTTCCAGACTTTCTTGAAATCAGCCTGTTCATCTTTTCTTACAAAACAATAATATTCCATTACATTCATATACCATATTAGCTATTCCCCAACTGATAGGCATCCTGTTAATTTCCAATTCCTTGTATGGCAGGGCATCTTAAACTTTTTCAATTTGTGACCCCTTTTCACCAAAGAAATTTTTACATGACCTTAGGCATATATAAAATAGGTATACAAATCAAACCTTTATTGATAATAAATAATAACTTCATGATCTCTACATTCAGTTCCAAGATCCCACATGAAGTTAGGATCCACAGTTTAAGAAGACAAGGTCTCTAATAACTTTAATTTTTAACTAGATGTAGTTATCTCTTTTAATTACTTCCATTTTTGTTTTTGCTTTGCCTGAAATCAGGATTGCTATACCTGGTTATTTTGTCTTATTTTGTTTACTTCAGCTGAAACAGAACATATTCTGCTTCGGCCTGTTACCTTTTTTCTTGTGTATCCCCTCTGCTTCAAATATATTTCTGGTAAACAGCATATTCTTGGATTCTGTAGCATTAACTGGACCAGATTAGATTAGCGACCCTTGATTGGATAGTGGCTTACATGAGGGACAAAAGATGAGTGATCAGGTTAGGTAAAGTCAGGTCCAATCTTCTCATTCAAGTTTTGGAAAATATAGTTCCCCAAAAAAGATACCAATGCATGCCAGTACACAAGCACTGGCAATGGAGGCCAGCAGCAGTGAAGGTCCCACAAAGTGGATGCTGATGCTCCACAGCTTCACAGCATCATGGACACTGTGATTAGGTAGTGTGACTGGCAATATTCAGGTTTTTTCAAATTTTTATTTTTTGGGAGACCTCTAATTCCAACCCTGTTGCTCTTCTCTTTTGCTATCCTTACCCCTGCCTAAGAGGACTAGGATCCTAAGGATCACTGATGGGGCTCCCAGGAAGAAGGAAGTCCTGGATGGTGGACCAAAGAATACTGAAGGAAAGACTACATGCAAAAGCATGATGACCTCTAAACTACTTTACCTGACCTTGATCTCTGACTATCCTGGAACTGTCCTCATCTGTGCAATGGCCCTGGTGTTTCTGGTTCTGGTTCTGGTTATCATCACTTCATTAGATTGGGAGATACATGGGAATTGTCCTGAAAATCACTAATCCCATGGAAGATCCAAGACTTGGTCCTTTCAGAGAAAGTGAAGCCTGGGATTTCTGGTCTTTGTTCTCCTTTATATTCAGTCACCCTGATATTACACTCTTTCAGAGAACTACCATATTACTTATCTTCTTTTCTCCTTTCCTCCTCTTTCTTTTTTCTTACATTCTTTTTCTTTTTTCTCTCCTTTTTTCTTTTCTTCTCTTTTTTTTTCTTCTGCCCAAGCAGGTCTTCATTTTCTGCCAACCTTTTTTCTGGCTTCAGGACTTCAACACAGCCATTTTTCAGTTGTCTTTTGTGTGTTGTCTTCCCACATTAGAAGTAAGCTTCTTGAGGGCAGGGAATGTCTCCCTTTTTGCTGGTATTGTGTCCTCATTCTCATATTAGAGTTATATAGGAATAGCTCTAAGAGTATTTAAGTGGTATTGAAATAATGCTTTGCCACCAAGGGGCAGCATGTACTAGAAGCAATATTGATAACAATTCTTGCCACTAGTCTATTCTAGTTGATCCAGTTTTCTAGTCACCTAAGGCATGAGGATGCCTGTTCTTGAAAAGTTAGCATCCCTCAGATTTGATGGATATCCCACTGTCATATGAATCAATATATTCTTCTGATCAATTGCATTTCCATATAGAAACAGTAAGGAGAGTGAGGATGGGGATAGGGCTATGTCTTTGGTGAATATTGTTTCCATATTACTGTTAAGTCTGTATGGCCTACAAATGTCTTATTTTGTCCCAATCCTAAGCATCAACCACTGGACTGACTGGAGGCTACTACCACAGAATAAAGTCTGGAAGTGAAAAGGATGAAAAAGAATTATTCCAACACTATTTTTAGAGCTGGCTAGTGAGTCAAGAGTACAGCCTGTACTGTAAAGAAAGATCTGAGAAGATCCAGATCCCAGTGAGAACCAGAAGATGAGAGAAGCATAAGAAGACCTGTTAAAATGAAAGGAAATTTATTATGAAGTGATTCCAAAAGCCACAGTGGAATGGTTAGGCAGATAAGGAGTGGGTCATTGGGGGAAATAGAATAAAAGTAAATGGAAATAAGAAAGCAAGCAGCAATAATCTGGGATTCAATATTGAGAAGATGAAAGGAAAGGGAAGAGATTAATAACCATGGGGAAATGAATCTAAGCAGAGTCAGGTCTGTTGAGGAAGGCAGTTAAGTAAAATGTTCTCCCTTTGGTCTCACATTAGGGACTCTTGAGTTTCAGAGCCTGCAGTAGTAATCTGATAGCATGTGTTCTGGGAGAGACTGTTCCCCATCATTGTCAGAAGCAGGGGCAGGCTTCTGGGTTGAGTGGGCTGGTGGCATGGGCCCAAAAAAGGGACTATGACTCTGTAAGAGTTACAGGATAAAAGAGATTAGGATCTTAGAATAGATTAAGATCTTTATTCCTCTCGCTTGTCACAAGCTCTGAAACATAGATATCATCAGTCTTTTTCTTTAATCATTGTTCCTTGTTCCTTGAACAAGTGTAGAGTTGACCAATGAGAAGTATCACATGGCCTACTATAATAATTTCACCCAACCTTGCACAAAACAAACTACTGCTTTTTGTCAGGCTAAAGCTGGATTCACATTTTTCCTTGGCTTTGACAAGTTATTGAATATAAATAAATAAGATTTTCTTTCATTTGGCTCCAGAAACCCTAGCCAGGAAAATCCCCAGCAATTTCTGTCAGAGGGTCAATTCTGCCTAGGTAACATCCTGGATGCTCCTCTCTCTCTAATATTCTATTCTCTCCCACGGCCCATACATAAAAAAAATCAGAAATTGCTAGTGAATGACCAAACTTTTATCTTTGCCACCTTTCATTGCTAACTGAACACAAATATAAACAAACTTTGGAGAACAGGTAAGCTTTACATTTAACATATGCTCTTAGGTAGTGAGGAGGAGAGGAGGGACAGGTAAATAACTACCTGGCAATATTAGAAAATTCCTGATTGATCAATTCTTCCAGACACTCTTTTTCATATGTCTACTTCTGTTTCTCCTTCTCTTTCTATCAATGTCTCTCTTATCTATAAGTTGAGTCTGACCTAACCTTAATTCCTACAACTAAAGGTAAAAAGAGATTTAAGGCATAACTGCTTCTTAGGTCAATCAATTGAAGTCAAGCTGAAGATTTCCATTGTGTCAAACAGGCTTCAACCCAACAGCTTTTATTCCTTTGATAGAAAAATTGTTAAACAATGTAGTTAGGGAAGAAGGACACTAGTAGTTGGGGGGGGGAATCAGGAAAGGCTTCTTGTAGGTCTTACTTGAGCTGCATTCAAAAGGAAGAGGGGGATTCTATGAAGTAGTGATGAAAGAATGGATTCTAGGAATGCAAGATGGCCAGTACAAAAAAAAAAAAAAAAACAAAACCCCAAAAAACAAACAAAAAAACCCCCAGGAAACGGAACGTCATGTGGGAGGAACCGAGGAAAAACCAGTTTGGCTAGATTATAGAATGTGCAACTGGAAAGATAGGTTGAAGAAAGGTTATGAAGGGCTTTATGAGTGGTTTATATTTTATCCTAGAGACACATGGTTACATCTGCATTTAAGGAAAATCACTTTGACAGTGAGACCAAATAGAAGGCCATTGAGAAAGACTTGGCCAGAGGTGATGAAGATCTGATCCAAGGTGATTGCTCTTTTAATAGAAAGAAGGGGTCAGATGTTTGAGATGTTGCAGAGCAACAAAAACAGCAAAATTTGGCAACTGGTTGAATTTGTCAGGTGAGAGAGAGAGAAGAATCAAAGACTCCAAGTTTATAAACCCAGGAGACTGAAAAAATGGTGGTGGTTTCTATGGAAATAGGGAATTTTGGTAGGTCAAATGGGAGGGAGGAGAGAATGAATTCTTCAGTACTATAATTGTGTTTGTTTAGAACCAGCTCTGAATCTTTTCAGACATTCAAAATTTGGAAACTTTCAAATGATAATTTATCTCCAAGTCACTCATTCTATACAGTTAGAAACATAACAGAATAATAAAACACTACTTTTATCTGGTTAAGAATACCATATAATTTTACAAAGGCAATCCAAACAGCT
The DNA here is from genome assembly GCA_023553655.1 of Myrmecobius fasciatus. Taxonomy (NCBI): domain Eukaryota; kingdom Metazoa; phylum Chordata; class Mammalia; order Dasyuromorphia; family Myrmecobiidae; genus Myrmecobius; species Myrmecobius fasciatus. The sequence continues at coordinate 51,736 of JAJPUD010000599.1, read as the reverse complement.
CTTATCTTCCCACTGCATTAGGAAGTGGACCTAGCTCAATGTTCATTTGTCAAGCCTGTCCAAGATATATGTAATGATGAACCAGCTCTATGGGTTGTCTTTTCAAATGCATATCATAGATGGTGGAGAAAAAAACCCAAGGATTTGTCTAAGTTCTTCCCAGAAACCTCTCAAATAATTTCAAATAATGTCTCAAAACAAATTCTAGAGTGGAAGGACCCATATAAGGACAAGATGAAACAATTTTCCAGCCCAAGACAGCTTAGAAAGTTATCAGTTTGTTGCACTGGGGTGAGTGCAGCACAATCCAATGCAAGTGTGTCCCAGGAAACCAGCAGTTGGCCATGGGGATGACTGAATCAATGACAGCAATAGAAATTTCCAGACCTCTCAGCTCACAGGTAGTAAGGAGGTCAGAAAACTAGTTAAAGGGAAACAATTGGGGTCCACTAGTTGGCACTGGGTGCAGAACTCTGTTGCACTGCTCATACTTGGATCTGGGCCAAAGTCCTAGATCTCAGTCCCAGGGTGAGAAAGAGCATTAGTACACCAGAGCTCGTAGCTACAGGGGAACTGGGACTCTGGTCACAGTTTTAGAGGGAAAGAGTGCTTATGGGCGCTCACAGAGTAGAGCACAGGCCAGGAGAGTAAGAAACATACCTCTCCCTAGATCATATCACTTTGGAAGAACCAAAAATGTACAGTCTCCTGAATTATCTCTGAAAACAGCTCTACAAAAAACCTGAAACTTGGAAAGTGCCTTCTTCACTCTGGAAGCAGAGCCTACTTTAGCATATAGTTAAAAGTCAAGAAATAGGCTAGAAAAGTGAATAAACAGCAGAAAAAGATCTTGACTATAGAAAGTTACAAACTCAGAAGAAAACAACAAAGTCAAAATTGCTACATCCAAGTACATATCATATCATTGTCTAGGTTATGATATGTACTTGGATGTAGCAATTTTGACTTATATCTTGCTGTTTGTAGAATTCTAAGATCTCTAAAGGATTAAAATTTTGTCATCCAAAGAACAATGGAGAAATACATAGTGGATAAGTTAGTTTTGGCACATCCCCAAATAAAAATTTATCTTAAAGAAGCAGTGTGAAGATTATCATTAGAGAACTTTATGACTGGAAAAAGAATTGGGCTGGTCATGTGGCAAGAAAGAGTGTTATCCAATTATGACAACAAATCTTTAATTGATTAAATGTTTTCCCCTATTGTCTGGTTACCGTAATTCTATAATCTTTTTTTGTTAGGTATACAAAGATAGGGTTTTGCTTTTTATAGTTTTGTAATTATAAATGCTATGTTTCCTCTTTAAGGAATGTAAGTCCCTGTTGCTTGTTATTGAACAAATATGTGTATTTACACAATTTCATAAAAGTATTTTAGTAAGGACTTTAATCCCATTAGGATATTTGTATATTGAAAATTTATTCCCCCTTCTTTATGCAGTTTGAATGAACATTTCACATGGAAAATCCCAAAGAAAAAGCCTATTAGCACCTCCACAAGACTTGACTCTTTTTCTTGAAAGCATAAGCCAAGATCATTCTGCTGTAACTATCCAGAAAATTGGCATGTATCCCATAAACATTCATTTTGTCCGTATTTGATTTTAACTCTAAAACCAACTAAAAAGGTATCCCTTTCTTTTTCTAATAATTCTTTCCCCACATATTGTGGTGGTCTATCATTGGGTAGAGTGCCCACAACAGAGATCATAGATGCACCAAAGTATACCTGAAGCAATTCAGCCTAACAAAGTTGGTCAAAGGTCAGCATGGAAATAGTAAACCATTTAATTTGACAGACATTAATATTTAAGAGAGATAGACATAGAAAAAACAGATAGAGAGAGAGAAAGAGAAAGAGAGAGAGAGAGAGAGAGAGAGAGAGAGAGAGAGAGAGAGAGAGAGAGAGAGAAAGAGAGAAGACAAAGAAGAAGAAAAGAAAAAGAAAGCAGGGAAGCCATCTTTGGAACTATGTACCTATTATTGGAACATATAATCTATATGTTAGTTTGGAGGAATGCACTTCCATCTCTAGCCCTCCTGAAGCTTCAATTGTCTATATAGAATGTCCCCTAATAAAAGTTTTTTTGTATACATCTTTTATGTGTTTCCTTTCCCCTCCCTACTGATAATTATACTGTTATCATTCATCTGCAGAGACATTTGCCAAATGCCAATTCAAATGGATAAAAGAAACTGTCTCCTCTTCATTTTTAAGCCTTTCAGGACTCAAGAAAGCCTTGCTCCAGTTGCTGCAAGGAGAGCTCTTAATTTGTCAAAGAGCAGATTATTTATTTCATAGATATCCATATAATATAAAGAGATCTGAAAGAAAGTGCCCATAACATTTGGGGAACTTTTATGTGAAGTATTCATGGGAGGACTCAGACAAGAGTAATGCAAGATGAGAGGCCATTAATAACTGGTATTCTTTATTATTGGATAGAGCGCCTACAACAAAGAGATCATGGATGCATTGAAGTATATCTGAAGCAAGTCAGCCTAACAGAATTGGTCAAAGGTCAGCACAGAAATAGTAAACCATTTAATTGGACAGAAATTAATATTTAAACTTTAATAAAGCAATATCAGCATACATTTCCAAATGTTTACAATTTTCTTCCTCTTTTTTTTCTCTCGAGTAATTTAGAACAGATAAAGTCTCAGTAGCCTAATTACAATCTTGGATAGATCCAAGTTTGGCTTGAATTCAATAAATAATAATTGCTAGTATTTATGTTGTTTTAAGATTTACAAAGTACTTCACAAATATTTTCTAATTTGATTCTCACAACAAACTTGCAAGGACACTACTATAATTCCTATTTTACAGTTGAAGAAACTAAGGCAGGCAGAGGTTGCCAGAGAACATGTCTATGGTCACACAGCTAGTAAGGGTCTGAGGCAAGATTTGAATTCAGGTTCTAATTTTCCTATCTTCATGACTCCCAAATCCAGGACTCTTACAACCACTAATTGGCCTAGCCTGTATACAGATATCTGCTTCCTAGTTGCCACCACCTTCCATGCAGCTCCCACTATGTGGTCACAATCTGCCAGCTTTCCACAATCAGATTATTTCATCTTGCTATATCAGCTCCAATAATAAAAACTGCTTCCACTCCTACACATTTCTGTAAGTCTTCTTCCCTTGTCATGTTTCAAATCCAACTGCAACTTCCATTCTCTCCATCTTCTACCCTTGTTCTGATGCAAGCAACTGTACTATAGCAGACACAGAAACTTGGTTTTCCTTTAGGGAGAGCTCTGGGCATAGGAATGCTGAAAACTACAATCCTTTTCCATAATTTGGTCATGACTCTTTTATAAACTAAAGCAGTAAGTATTTTGGAGTGTAGTCCTGGGCAAGGAGGAGACCTGGGTTATAGTGTTGACTTTGCCACAAACTTACTATGTGACCCTGGTTAAATTATTACTATCTTTGGATTCCTGTTTCAGTTATCTGTAAAATTAGGAATTAAACTACATGATCTCAAAGTCTTCTTAGCTCTAATATTGTATCTCTGAGATGTGACTTCAGGTACTGGTTCTGCCATTTACCTTGAACCTTGTGAGCTTGGAATTCACTTTATACTCTTTATGCCTTAGTTCTTCACCTTCTATAATCCTTTCCAGATTTAAATATGTGATCCTATAATCTTATCCTCAGAAGGTAAGAGGAAATAAAGGTAAAAAGGAACTTTTCATTTTACAGAGTAGGAACTGGAGACCCAGAGGGATTAAGTTTAAATTATTTTCTGAAAATCACATAGTAATTAGAAGAATAGCTCTTTGAATCTAGGGCATGTGACACAAAATCTAGTGTTCTATAGGTTGTTCTACCTAGTGCAACTCCATTGGCTCTCAATCAGGATCAAATATAACATCCTCTGTTGGGCATTCAAAGCACTTCATAACTTGTCTCTCCCACCCCTGATCTTTCCAGACTTCTTATATCTTTTTTTTTGAATGCAAGAAAGATTTATTTTACATTCTTGCAAGTGTGGCTGACATTTTTGAAATTCCAAAGGCAGAATTTTATTTCCTATCCTGAAGCACAAGTTCCTCCCCTGATTCCTCAGTCTTCTTATGTCCTAATAGCCTTCAATTAAGGTATTCTTTGTTCCAGTGATTCTGGTTTTCCTTGATATTCCTCAAAAAAGACACTCCATTTCCAAACTCTAGGCATTTTCATTGGTTCCCTGTGCATGTAATGCCTTCCCTCTTCTTTTTAGCATTCCTTGCTTCCTTCGAGTGTCAGCTAAAACCCCAAACTTTTGCAGGAAGTCTTTCCTAGTCCTCCAGAATTTTAATACCTTCCCTCTATTGATTATTTCCAACTTATCCTGTATTATATCTTGTTAAACATAATTATTTGTATGTTGTCTCTCCCATAGACTGTGAGCTTTTTGAGAACAAAGTCTACCTTTTGCCTTTTTTGTTGTTGTTGTTTTTTGGGTGGTTTTGTTTTGTTTTGTTGTATCCTCAGTGCTTAGCACAGTGCCTGGCACATAGTAGATGTTTATTTGATTACTGATTGACTGACAACTCTTTCCACAAAAAGGTTGTGGAGGAATAGATGGATTGTGTAAAGTTTAAGATTCCCTGTCAGAGTCTAGGTCTGGGTAAATAGCTGTGCTGTCCAGCAAGCATGGATCTTCACAAAAGAACTGCTGAGGAGGGAGAGCAGTACAAGGTGATCTTCGGGAATACTTCTATTCTGGCTTCTTAAACCCACCCTCAATCACCCAGAACAAAGAGTAGAGACAGACTATTGGTTCTGAAGGCCTTTTTTAGGGTTGAAGCTGGGGATTTTCTGGGGTTGAAGGTCCAGCACTGAGAGCATCTCTTCCAAATGGAATCCCAAATAAATCACACTCCAGATACCAGGTTGTTGTTGTTGGTTTTCAATTTATACAGTTCCTCTCAGAGGATTTGGTTGAGATGAGGTCAAAAGGACTTCTAAACATCAGATGATTCATTTTACAGATATAGCAACTGAGATATAGTGAGATTTCTTCGAGGTGACAGGTCACCTTCTTCACTATCTAGGTCCCCTTCATTTTTTAAGGCCCAATTCTCTACCACGGTTGCTCTCTTTGCACTCTCCTTATTAAAGTCACCTGATGCCAACTCCTGGCAAATCCCCAGCCCTACAGGGAGCTTCATGGCTTCAAACAGGTTGGGCTGCATTCACTTCCTAGGAGCTGTCCTTCCCTCCCCATCATAGTCATTAGGAAACAAACAGGGAGAAGACACTTGCTCTCTGGCCCCAATCTTGGCTGTCTGGCCCTCATCCTGGATTCATATGGAGGTGTTAAGTGGATGGGTAGATTCCTGTCATCTCATCTGGGCCAAAGTGAGTCTGGGGAGGGTAGCTCAATGTGGGTCTTTGGAAGAGAGGGAGGTGGAAAAGTAGGGAGGGATGACTCTGGGCAGGGATGCTGGTTGGGTTTATGGGGGATATCAGATGCTTCCCTTAGACCAGATTGAAACTAAGAAGAAGCCTGTGTATTATGAAGTGATATGGGACTGTTTCAATAGTTTAGTTAAAAACATGGCTGAAAGTAAAAAGTCCTTGCTTTAGAGAAACTGTCAGCCTCACAAGGCAGCACTCAGGGGAAAGGACTATTTCTCCCCAAACTAGGCTCATGCTGCAAGTACTAGGCAGCCATTCTAAGTGACTGGAATTGGCAGAAACAATGAAACAGAACCAAGGAACCAAAAAATTTTAGAATTATAGAATTTTGGAGTTCCAGAATCTTAAAACCTTGGAATCCTAAAATTGGAAGAGATCTTAGAGTACTATGAGGCAAACAATGTTTTCTTCTCAACCTTAAAAGCCAGTTCTCTTCTTTCATACTATATGGAAGGATCTGAATCCATCAACATGCATTTAGCATCTTCTGTTTACTAGACACTGTGGGAAGCCCTGAAAATACAAATGCAGAAAATGAAATAATCTCTGTTACTAAGGAAAGAAATTAACTTCTGATAGGGAAGACAACAGGTATATACAGAAGTATTTACAGAATAAATACAAATTAAAAAAAAAAAACACAAAGCAATTAGGAAGTTTGGGAAATAGGACACCAGCAATTGAGGGCTATCAGGAAAGGTCTTGAGCTATATCCTGAAGGAAAAGAGATTCTGAGGCACAAGTAAAGTGGAGTACATTCCAAGCACGGGAGACAATCAATCCAAAGGCACAGAGATGCAAATTTAGGTGCTGTATATGAGAAACAGAGAAGGCGCTGAAGTTTGATTGGACTGCAGAAAATAGGAGGGAGAGTGGCTCCAATAAGTTTAATAATATTGGTCAGAGTAGGGGGCATTATTGGTCTCCTGTTTGACCATGTTTCCTCATCACATTGTTCTGGTATAGGGGATAGAATGCCTTCCCTTCCCTCTCCTCTCCTCTCCTTTTCTTCTATATATATCCTATTTATCTTTCAAAGGATTCAAGACCCATTTCATCCAGAAAGGTTTCTCAAACTTTACTTAAGGTTAAAATGAGCACCTTGAGCTTCCATACCATTTATTTTCTGTACTACTCATATAGTACCAGAAGGTCTTACATTTTCTTTTAACTATTTCATATCAGTATGTCTGCTCTCCTGATTAGTTGGTGAGGGCAAGGATTCTTCATTATATTTCTATACCTCTCTCTTCTCATCTTCTCTTCCCCCTCTTACATACCCTACCACCAAAACATTTCTGCCCATATAGGGACTTAGTAACTGGGAATTTGTGAGCAGGGAGGGGATGAAGGCAGAGAAGGAGAGAGACAGAGAAAGAGAGTAACAGAATCAGAGACAGAGAAAAGAGGAGAGGGAAAGAAGAGGCTAAAGGGAAAAGACATTGGAGAAAGAAATTTTTTAAAAGGAGAGAAGAGGTAAGGAACATCAAGAAGTAGCTGGCATAATTTTCTTGGTTTTTATAGATGGAGAAACAGAAGGAAGAGAGGAGATTTCCAAATAGGTAAGTAGATAGATAGACAAAAGACAGACACAGACCAGGCAGACAGGCAGATAGATAGATAGATAGGTAGATAGATAGATAGATAATCTAAATGGCAGTTCCTGTCCTTCATCAGAAAATTGTTGCTGGGGGGGGAGACAGATAACCTTGGACCAACACTGACTCAGCCACTCTTAGGAAATCCCTTTCTATATACAAACACATATACACTATAAGTGTGTATTAATATATGATACATACAAATATAAACATATAAATGCTTCCTCTTGTTAATGTTTTGCATCTGCCTATACGATCTATATGTCTACATATGATCTATTCTCTATCGTCTCCTTGTTACCTGTCAACCCTATCATAGGTATGCTTAGAATTTGGTCAAAGTGTATCAGCATACCAAAAGAACATTCTCATTGACCTTCCACTTTTCTCTATTCTCCATATACTCTTTTATTATCAAGTTATAAGATCTTTTAGAATATATACATTAGTATAGATCAGGGTTCTTAACCGTGTGTGTGTGTGTGTGTGTGTGTGCGTGAGTGTGTGTGTGTGACCACTTCTGCAGCATGGGGAAACCTATGGACTCCCTTCTCAGACTAACGTTTTAAAATGCATAAAATTTAATATATAGTATTAAAAAAGAAACCAATTATAGTGAAACAAAGTTTCACTATATTGTAATATACTCCCTGATGACTTTACCCTGTCAGCTGCCTGAGATATTACTGATACTGCTATTGCAAACATCATAGCATCTGTTAAACCATGGAAATATAGTATATATAATGTGACAGATTGAGTCTGAACCATTTAAAGATATATAAAAAATAATAATGGCTATGACTGCTATGTGTGCCTCAATTAATCATTCCACCAGACTGGAGTTATGGGGTTCTTACTTATTGCTCTTTTCCTTTCAATTGTTCCAAATACTCAGTTATGCAAAATGTTTCAGATATGACAACTTTACAATATATCTGTTATCTATATTACTTATTTTCTGAAGATCAATTTAACCAAATAGGGAGAGGATCATTACTAATAGATTGATTATTTGGTGATAAATTCCTTGGCCATAGAAACCTATGAAACGGTGAAATATGCAAAATGAATACCAGTCCTGTATGGCCTTTTAGTTCTATGGTGATGGTAGCAGAAAAAGGGACATATAAATATTGCATATACAGATGAAGTTTTACTTAATTGTTTGACTTTATGAAAAGGGAGAGTTCCATGGAGAGGGAAATATTAGGGAATGTAAAAACAAAAGGCAAATGTCATAATAAAAAAAAAGGAAAAGGAGCAGAGGAGGATCCTAAGAACTATATATTTTTTAAATTGCATAAACATTAACTTGGCAGTCAATATTCTAAATGTGACATCCTTGTCCAATAACCAATGAAAGAATATTCTCTGGGGAAATGGAATCATAACTATAAATGAACCAAAAGATGAAAAGAAATTGTAACCTACATATCCTCCTTAGACCAAAAAAAAAAAAGGAATGGAAGAGTTTTTTCATCTTGGCCAAAAGCAAGAAACATAATTTCATTGGACTGTCATTGGACAGTCATCTCCTACTGTGTTATAGTTGATAAGTATAAAAAATAAGATATTGTAATTTATATATCAATGTAAGCATGAGGTAAAGAAAATTTATAGAGCTCAAGAAGACCTTCCAAATTCAATCAACATATACTTTAAGGTTTGATATTTTCAACACATAAGGGAGGAAGGTTAAAAAAAATGAAAAACAAAGGTTTCGAGTAAGAAACAATAAAAATCAAAAACCCAGAGACCACATATATCTATATATGTGGTATACATATTTTTTAAGAAAACATTTTTTTCAAGAACAGAATCAAAAGATACTAGACATGGTTAGTACCAGATTACATCACTGAAATTTATTATGCTTTAACAAACAAGAAAGAACTGGTTGCTAAAGTGGGAATCATTTCAGAATTAACTTTGTTTACCGTCAGACCACTAAATTATTAAGGATTAAAATCATTACCAAAATAGACAAAAGGATTTTTTTTAAAAATATGGCTTTCAATTGAGGCAATTTCAACTTGATCCACTTAAACAAGTTCTTCACAGAAGAAAATGAGAAACAGATAAAACAAACATTGACATAAACTGTAAGTTAAATTTCCAGGTAAGTTTAACCCATGGAAATAAATTGCCACAATAAGGACACCAAAAGCAAAAAGGAAGGAAGAAAGATGTCAGGTAAGGGAGATGTTAGTTTTAAAATATGTTCTTTTGTAAAATTTTATGGAGAACAGACAGTGGAAGATTATGAGAACTATCATCTCATAAGCAGTGAGAGGCAATAGAAGGAAAAACAATCTTATAGAAAGCTTAGAAAAACCAAACTATTCCATATCTTCCTGAAGGCACTTAAGGATGAAACTGAAAGGACAACTACTAGGCAAAATGGAAAAGACATATAAAAACATTATAACAAACGTTTCCTACAATCATGATGGAGTCATCATATTTGGACTTGTATAGTGCCCACTGTGCTGAATGTACTATTGGTGAAACTTGAATCAAATCAACCTTGACCTTCTCACTATACATGAAGCCAAAAGTCAAATCAACAAGCATTTATTAAGCTTTTAATAGGTCCAGATACAGAGAAAAAAATAATACTCCTTGCCCCAAAGGAACTCACAATTTAACAATGGAGATAACATTTATGAAATTAAGTACAGTAATGACACCAGAAAAGTCTTCTTTCAGAAGGTAAGATTTTGGCTGAAAATTGGAGAATTGGAAGAAGCCAGGAAGCCAAACAGACAGGAGAGAGAGAAATCTAGTCAGTGAAAATACTTGGAATCAGAAAATAGAGTGTTCAGTTCAAAGAACAGCAATAAGGCCTATGTCACTGGTTTGAATAATATGTTAAGGAGAATAAGGTGTCAAAAAACCAGAAACCTAGGAAGGTGACAAGTTATGAAAGACTTTAAATGCCAAACTGGATTTTGTATTTGATGCTCCGTGTAACAAGGCGCCAGTGGAGTTTACTGAATGGAGGAAGTGACAAAGTCAGACCTGGGCTTTGGGGAAAGCACATTATGAGTTAATTGGAGACTACATTGGGGTGGGAGATATTTGAGGCAAAGAGGATAATTATAGAACACATTGCACATAACCCAGGCATGAAGTGCTGAATGTTCGCATTGGGCTGGTAGCATTGTCAGAGGAGAAAAGGGTTATACAAGAGATATTTCAAAGATATAATTAACAAGACTGGCAACAGGTTGGATGTAATGAAGGGGTGAGAGAGAGAGTCGAGTCAAACCTCTGTTTTAAGACTGGGTGACTGGGAGGATGATGGTGCCTTAGATATGGAAGTCAGAGAAATGGGATAGTTCCATTTTGGACATATAGAGATTAGGATGTCTATGGAACATCCATTTTGTAATGTTTAATATGCAATTGTTGATGTAATAAGAGGTCAGAAAAGAAATTAGAGCTGGATATATAGATCTGAGAATCATCTGCATAGAGACAATAATTAAACTCATGGGACCTGAGGAAATCACCAAGCATAGTAGTATAGAGAATGAAGAGAAGGACCAGGACAAAAGGTAGTTGCAACTTATAAATTCTTCTCAGAGAGGAGGAAGTAGAAATGATACTAAAAAAAATAATAATGAAAAGAACAGCTATACCAGGTGAAGCATACTAAGAGAATATCCAAGCTAATGATGGCACAGTTCTGAGGACATTATTCTCAAATATAGGAAAGCAGTGAGGATTTCACACACATATAATTCATGGCCCCCTAAAATTTTGAACTCACGTGAATGAGATCCACTTCTAGGAAGAAATTCCCAAAGGATTATATTCTCTCTGATTCCTTGCCATAGTTACTACAAGAAAATTTCCTAATATAATTATGGTATAACTCATACTGAGGTTCCCCCTAATGTGAGTAAGAAATATCTCCAGCTTTTGTACAAGATCATCAAGCATGATTATCAAGCCTTTAATTGTGAACAAAAAATGCTGAAGATGCAAACTACTCATAAGTGCTACTAGGAAGATACAGAAACATATAAAGCACTCCAATAGTTCATCAGTTTTCTCCATAAAGGAATTAAATTTGGGATTGCTTTTGGAGCAAACTTTTTGACCATTCAGTGACATCATCTTTTCCAGAGAATCCAATACAGCCCTCCTGTACTAAGCCAGTTCTGATTCAGGCTATTAAGGTAACTCATGTTTGAAATGAAAGTAAATATAGAACACCTGTCAATTAACAAAAGGAGTTCTCTCATAGCCGAAAATCCTAGAAATTTACTCATCTGCCCAAAATATATGTATACCTAATCAAAAAGCAAAAAATGTTGTGAAGTTTTTATAGGCTCAAGTTTACCTTGGTGTTTCAAGGAGCCTATCCAAACCCAAAATAACTGAGAAAATGAGCAACTAATAAGATCAATAAAAAGATTTTTTAAAATTTTAAACTAAGTTTCTTCTTCAGAGAGATCTAAACCTAGATGATCTTTTGAAATGTGTAAAGTTCTCCCAAAATGGATTTTGGGGTCAAATGGATATCAACCCCTCACCTTCAGCTGAAAATCAGTTTCTTCCCATGGATCCCTATAATATCTAAAACAATACAAAATTAAACAAATGACCACAAAAGATACGTGGTCCTTCCAAAATGAATTTGAGCACTTGGGAATGTATTGGAAATCAACCCTTCTGAGCCCAGATTTACCCCTTTACATTAGTTTCTATACCCTTCACTAAGGAAGACTCACTCCTACTGGAAGGGGAAGCTAGAAGCTGGAGACCTCCAATCTTCTCTACTCTCCTTGTGTCATTTTCCGGGGTAAGCAGGACCCCAGGCTCTATATCCAAGGCTTGACCACTTTCCCACCAAATAACAATTCCACAATGAACATATATTGCAAACAGCAGACAAATTCATTTATTCAATTTAAAGCAAAACAGAAATCAGCAAAGATATGCATAGGGTGATATATATCAGACAATTCAGGGTAAAGCAGGGAGAAAACTTAGCTCAACTAAGAAAGTCCTAGATCTTGCCTAAGGGGAAACTCTCCAAAGTCTCTAATGTAGCAAGCTGGACAGGCTCATGACAGACTGTCAGCTCCTCTCCGGTCTTCCCAGAATCTTATTCAAATTTTCAAAGGATACTTACTAGCTGGGAACTAAAGCTTTCATGTTTTGCCAACTCCATCCTGACTTTCATATAGAAAAACAAATTCCCACAAAGGCCAGATCCAAAAAGGTGTGTCTTTTTCTGCATTTTAAGTTCATCAATTCCCATCTTCAGCCCTTCATTGATAAGAGTTCTAAACACTTTCAAAGTTATTTATTTTCCTTTATAATATTTTGTCATTATATAAACTATTTTCCTGGTTCCTCTTTACTCTTACTCAGGTTGTAAAACTCTTCCCTATTTTCTCTGAAACTATTTTATCATAACTTTTGTGCAATTGTATTCCATTCCACTCACATATTAACATTTGTTCAGCCATTCCCCAATAGATGGGTGGGTACCCATTTAATTTCCAATTGAAGGCTATTACAAAAAGAACTGCTATAAATATTTGTGTACTTCTTCCTTGGATCTTTTTGGAATATAGGTTTAGTATTAGTATCACTGGATCAAGGAGAACATTTTGAGCAAAAGTTCCAATTTGCTTTCAAAGATGGCTGTCCCAATTCACAGCACCACCAAAAATACACCAGTGTATTTATTTTTTCTGGACCCCTTCAATATTTGTTATTTTCCTCTTTTATCATCTTTGCAAATCAAAGGTGTGAGCAACCTCAAAGTTGCTTTAATTTGTATTTCTCTTAATTACGAATTGTGATTTGGAGCATAATAATTTAGATTTCTTTTGCTAAGGATTGCCTATTCATAATTTTTGAACATTTATTGTTTGGGGAATGATGCCTAGTCCTATAAATCAGTATCAGTATCTGCTTAGTCTTTAAACATGAGACTTTTTCCAAAGAAACTTACTGTAAAGATCTTTTCCAGTTTCCTGTTTGTCTTCTATAGTAGGAGATTTTCCAGGATTAACTTCATGAAGAGGTAACAAGTCAAATGGAGAAAATTATATTTTAGAGGTGAGCCCCCATGATTAGACCCAAGAGCTTATATTTTTGTCATAAGAGGCATTAGGAAACCATTAAAGACATTTGAGTAAGGAAATGACAAATTTCCTTAACAAATAATAAATAAGTCAAACTTATTTTAGAAATATTATTTTGGCATTTTTGCCATAAATGGGAAAGACTAGAAACCAGTAGACCAATTAAAAGTCCTTTTAAAAGAAGATGACTAGAAGCTGAATATAAGAATTTAGTTGGAGATGGCCAAGAGACAAAGTGATTAGATCAAGAAAGAAATTAGGTGGGATATATTGATTTGACAGCTAGATGCCACAGTAGATAAGAGTGTCTGGCTTGGAGTCAGGAAGACTGAGTTCAAATCTCATGTCAGAAATTTACTAGCTGTATGATCCTGGGCAAGTCACTTAACCCTATTGCCTCAGTATCTCATCTGTAAAATGAACTGGAGAAGGAAAACCACTCCAGTATCTTTGCCAGGAAAATCCCAAGTGATGTTATAGAGAGTTACACAACTGAAAAATGACCAAACAAAACAACAGCAATTAAGATTAGATAGTAAATTATATTTTTCTTTTTTTTATTAAAACTTTTTATTTGCAAAACATATGTATGGGTAATTCTTCAACATTAACCCTTACAAATCTTTCTGTTACAGATTTTTCCCCCCTACTCCTACCCCTCCCCTTAGATGGCAGGATATCCACTACATGTTAATTAGGTTAAAACACTTGACAAATCGAATATATGTATACATATTTCCAAAGTTATTATTTTTGTGCAAGAAAAATCATATCTACAAGAAAGAAAAATCAGATAAGGGAAACACAATGCAAGCAAACATCAATAGAGAACATGAAAATGTTATGTTGTGGTCCTCATTACACACCCTTCTCTCTGGGTGTATATGGCTTTCTTAACTGAACAATTGGAACTGGTTTGAAACATTTCATTGTGGAAGAGAGGCATGTCCATCAGAATTGATCATCATATAGTCTTGTTGTTGCCGTGTATAATGATCTCCTGGTTCTGCTCGTTTCACTCAGCATCAGTTCATGTAAGTCTCTCCAGGCCTCTCTGAAATCATCCTTCTGGTCGTTTCTTACAGAACAATAATATTCCATAACATAAATGTATATTTTTTTTAAAAAGACTGTGAAAGCCAGACTTTGGGGAATCTTGGATCATAAATTATATGGGGAAGGGCAAGAAGAAGAAAAAGAGAAGATGAGGATCATAAAGTTTTAGAATCGGACAGTACTTCATCTACTCCAACATTGCTCCCCCATTTTACAGACAAAGAAGGGACTGACAATTAAAAGATGGAGTGACCTCATTCAAGTCACAGTAAGCTGAGTGGGTTTCAAACCTAGGTCCTCTGACTATAAGAATCAGCATCCTTGCTAGGATGAGGGGAATAAGATAAGAAGAGTACTGTTGATGCTTTCTATTCTTCCCTCCCAAAGCAGAAGCTTACTTATTGCTGAAGCTGCCATGTCAGAAGGAGAGAGCAAGGACAGTGTGGGCAGCGAGTGTCCTGTGTGCTATGAGAAGTTCCGGGACCTCGAGGGAGCCAGCCGGACTCTGAGCTGCGGCCACGTCTTCTGCCATGACTGCCTCGTCAAGTACCTGCTTTCATGCAAAGTGGATGGGCAGATTCAAAGGACCATCATCTGTCCTATCTGCCGCTATGTCACCTTCCTCAGTAAAAAGAGCTCCCGCTGGCCCTCTCTGTCATCAGAGAAGAGTCCCCAGACCCTGGTGGTCCCCATGGGCCTAGACAACCTGCCCTCACTGGATGCCTTGGGACATATAAACCCTCTCACCATCCCCCATCCTCTCTGGGTTCCTTCCCAGGGTCAGACAAGAGTGTCCAACCAAGGCCCATTTCCCAGGGACCTGCTGTCTGGCCTCATCCGAGAGCCCCAGATCTTTATCATCAGTCAACATGGAATGCCCCTTGGGGAGGAGGACAGTGTCCTGCCCAGACAGAGCCTGGCCAACCTCTCGGAAGCATCCCCAGCACGAAGAAGCTCTCTCTGCTCCCGATGCTGTTGCTCTCGAGTTATGGTGCTGATAGCTCTCATTACTATAGTGGCTGTGGTAGCCACTATCCTGCCCTGGATCCTACTGGTGAGGAAGGAGGATGTCTAGGGATGCATCCCCATTAAAGAGGAATCCCAGAAGTTGAGAAGCTTTGGAGCCAGGCAGGAACATAGGGAACACAGCCCCACATGATCACAGACATTTTCAGCATTAGCAAGGAAAGGACAGAAGTCTTGAGGGACCCTGACACTAAAAACATTTCTGGTTCTAGCTAACCAAGTCACTTAGTGTTCTCAGGCAGGGCTGTCTGACCTAGGAGAAGATGAGAACATAATTCTGCTACAAAATTAGGAAAAGTGGTGGGGTTTTTTCCTGCCAGCTAGCTCAGGAAAGAGTCAGATCAAGAGAAATTAAAGGCAAGACAAAGTACATCTTCTTATTACTTTCTCAGCCTCATAGTCCAATCTGAAGATGGAGATTCTGGAGGCTGAAACTGGGACTTGAAGGGTTGATCCTGAAAGGGCAGTATGTCAAAGGGATGTCTACCGGGAAACCTGTGTTTGACTGAAGATCAGCTAATAACCAAGGTCCCCCTTTCCTCCACTCCCAGTTCAGAGCAATGCTCACAAGGAATCTTGACCAAGGAACAGAAGATGCTAAATCACAGATAGCCCCAGTACTTGGGGCTCTGATAGTCTTCACTTCTACCACATAGCCCCAAAGAAGTGATGGCCCTTAGGGAAGCATCTTAGTAAACTAGATAAAAGGGCGATCTCTAAAAAAAAGCCTTTCCTTTCTTTCCTTTTCAGGAAAAACTGAATCCAGGAGAAAGAAGAGAGTGTTGAGGTTGCTTCTACCCTCCTCCAGAAAGATCCTGAACCCTTTTTATTCCCTCCAGGGAAGGCTCTATTGTTCATTGATCTAGCATGAGGTCACAGAAAAGCCTCACTGATGAAAAGGAAGTTCTATTTGCCAAAAAGGCCTTCAGCTAGAGGGCCTTCATGGTTAGAAGGCCCAAAGATGTTTTTCCCAAATCTATCCAGATAATGATCCCATACTTCCTAAATCTGGTTGAGGTTGTTATACAAAAAGGGAGGCTGAATAGGGTATGATATAGCTCACTGACCTCAAAAATGAAGGAATTGGTCCCAGGAGTTTAACACTGTCTATGGTAGATCCAGGAACTGAGGTCTTAGCATCCTCTGTTGACTATAAGCTAACAAATAAATAATTATTATTATTATTACCATAAATGTAATACTTTAAAGTTCATAAAGTACTTTATAAATAATAGCTTGTTTAATTTTCACAATAACCAAGTAAGGTTTGTTTTTTTTTTCCATTTTACACAGAACATTTGTGGACTATATTACAAAGGATGGGGCAGTCCGTGTTTATTAGCATGTCCAAATCTAGAATGCCTCACTCAATATTTCAGCAAGTTCCATCTTTGTGGTGAAAAGGAGAATAGCCATGGTTGGTCAATCATTCCTTCACTCTCCTATTTTCAAAAAGGGTACTGGGGGGCAGCTAGGTAGTGCAGTGGATAGAGCACCAGCCCTGAAGTCAGGAGGATCTGAGCTCAAATCTGGCCTCAGACACTTAACACTTCCTAGCTGTATGACCTTGGGCAAGTCACTTAACCCTAACTGCCTCAGCAAAAAAAAAAAAAAAAAAGGTACTAGATTTGGAATTATATCTATTTATATCAACCAGTTATTTGTAATCTGGGGGAAGTGATGATAAATGATACTTTCTCTAATTGTTGAAGAACAAGAGTGAAGTAAATTCATCTCCTGACCTGGAAATTTATAGGTGGCTTAATCTAAGGCATGTTAACTCCCCTGACACACAACTCTTTTAAATAATAATATTAGCTAATACTTACATAGCATTCTAAGATTTGAAAAGCAATTTATATCTATCCTCCCATCTAAACATCACAACAACCCTGAGAAATAGGTGCTATTATTATCCTCATCTTACAGATGAAAAAATTAAGAAAGGTAAGTCATGTGCCCAGAGGTACACAGCTTGAGGCAAGGTGGAGCTCTTGCCTTCCTGACTTCAAGCCCCATATTCTGTCTATACCACCTCCCTTATACAAAGGACAATTGTAGAGAATGAGCAAATATATTTATCAAAGCAAACAGCAAAACAGTAATTAGAGAAGTCATTCGAACAAGTTTGTTGTTGTTCAGACATGACAATTCTTTGTGACCTCCTTTGGGATTTTCTTGACAAAGATACATTTCCTTCCCCAACTTATTTTATATAACCAAGACAAACAAGGTTAAATGATTTGCCAAGGAATAAATATATAGCTAATAAGTATTTGAGGTCATATTTGAACTCAGATCTTCTTGACTTCAAGCCCAGTGCTTAATTCACTATGCCAACTAATATATACACAGAGAAAAGGGGACTTTGTGAACTTGGAATGAGATAAAACCTCATATCAACCAGGAAGAGAATGATCATGGCCAGTTGATGTGGTGAATGTAGAGGAATAGGCATGTAGCTGCTTTATCTGAATTAATAGCCTTTTTAGCCTTTGTCACAAGTTTTTATTATATTTGATGACCCATTAGTACCCCATTTCATTCTAACCCTAAGCTCAAATTACTGGACTGGCATGAGTTAGGCCTGGCTCAGAAAGATTCCTAAAAAGGGTTCACATCAGGAATATTCAGGAAATAGGTTTGAGACATTTCTGATTCTTCCTCTCCCCATCAAAGTCATTAAACTTTGCATCCTATTTATTATACATCCTTTATTATAGGGAGGGCTCAGTTTCTGGCTTACCTAGATTGTAAGTAAACACCAATTGGGGTGAAGATTATTTTTTTTTAATTTTAAAAGGTCAATTTATAAGCCTCAATAAACATCTCTTTACTGGCAGAGCTACAGTTCTAGCAAGACCCAACCAGGCTTTTTTTTTTTTTTTTCTTTCCAAAATCTCTAAAGCAACTGGAAACCAAAAGTAGAAATTTGTACATTTTAACCAAGGACACTACTGGTAAATTCAGAGAGGGAATCCAGACCCAGGAGTAGTTTTAGTAAAATCTGGGTAAATTATATATGGTGGCTCTATATCAAAGTTCCCAGACTGGGAAACAGCCCAGAAACTGGTTGGGCTAGTGCTGTCCTAATGAATGGTTGGGTTATAGGGAGGAGAAAGGGAGGGGAAGTGTAGGCTCACAGAATTCTCTTCATAGTTTTCTTCTTAGTCAGCCTGAGTTTTCTCTACATACTGCCTTCCCTTTCCTTTCCTTCCACTTTGTTTCCTCCTGCCTTTCTTTCCCTGCTTTTTCCTTCCCTTTTCTTCCCTTCCCTTTTTTCCCACTTCAACATCCCTCAATATCTCTGTGAATAGAGACAACTACAAGTTGGCTCAGTGGATAGAACACTGGGCCTGGAGTTGAGAAGACCTGAGTTAAAATTTGGCCTTAGACACTTACTAATTGTCTGGGCAAATCACTTAACCTCTAAGAGCTCACAAAGAACACAACTGAACAACTTAAGAATAAAAACAACAACAAAGTCCTCCCTTCTTCCTAACTTCCTTATTATTGTTGAGGGCACCACTATCCTTCCAGTTACCCACGTTTGAACTCTAGATATCCTCCTTGACTCCTCAATCTCTCTCACCCCATCATGGTCTTTCAATTTTACCTTTGTGATATCTCTCACACATCTCCTTCTCCCTTCTGACACTGACTCCAGCTTGGTGCAGGTCCTCATTACCTTTCAGCTGGGCTACTGTAACAGCCTGCTGATTGGTAGTCCTGCCACATCTCTTCCCATTCCAGACCATTCTCCATTCAGCAGTCAAAGCATTCTTCCTAAAGTTGCCCCTTTCCCAATTCAAGCAATTTCAGTGCATCCCTGGCACCTCTTGGAACAAAATCGTATTTGGTGTTCAAAACCCTTCATAAGTGACAGCCTCCCCACCCTCTACTGCTGCAACCTTTCCAGTTACATCTCCTCTGATTCCTCTTCCTCCTCTCTCCCACCAAGTACTCTGTGATTCAGTGACACTGACTTCCTTGCTGTTTCTCAAACAAAACACTTTATCTTCTAATTCTGGATCTTTTCAGTATCTGAAATGATCTGTCCTGATCTTTGTCTCCTGACTTTCCTGGCTTTGTTCAAGTCCCTGATAAAATCCTATCTTCTACAGGAAACCTTTTTTTATTCCATCTTAATTCTAGTGCTTTCCTTCTGTTGATTATTCTGAATTTACCCTATATTTACCCTTGCTTATACATAGTTGTTACATATTGTTTTTCTCCCTTCACTCCATTTGTGTCCCTCCTCCTTACTCATTTGGGAGCAAGGACAGTGTTTTACCTTTCAGGCAGGTAGTACAATGCCTAGTATATAGTAGGGCTTCATAAATGTTGACTGACTGATTGCCCTAAACTGATATGGGACTGAAAACATATGAGAGTCTGTGCAATCTTGGCTAAATTGTTTCAGACTCTGAACTACATCTACTTTGTCCTTGTAGTCTTGAGGAGCTTTCCATCATTTAAGGCTTGTAGTTTGGCATGTTTCAGCATTGCCTTATATGTTTTCTCCAAGGAAGATCAGTTTATATTTTTTTTCTAAAATAAATATTTTTGGAAGGCTGAAGCTTTGCACTGTGAAGCAATGAGTTTAAGCGTTTTATTTCCCCCCACAACCTGGAAGTCTTATTTTTATAGGTTTGTTTGTTGCCCTAGAAGGTGACAAGCTCTATTAACATTCTAGAGCTGCCAAACTGCATTTTCTTTGTTGTTTCAGAAGATGAACAGCTGGATGAGATGAGGTGAAATTGGTGTGCTATATAATGAACCATGTATTGTGCTTAAAAACAAGGCAGAAGAGTAATAGAAAAAGAGATGGGAAAGGAAGAGTCTTAGTGTAACTAAATTTCTCTAGAGTTTTTTGGAAATCTTTATATTATATTCTTATTGTCTTTAGTATTTTAAACAGTAGTCATATATAAGAGCACTCCTAGAATCTTGGGTGCCTATAGGTAGGGAAAAGAAAGGTTATGAACAAATGGGACGAATGATGGCTGAAATCTGCTTTATCTAAGTCCCTTTTCTCTTCTCTTGACTTTTCTCCCTTTCTCTCCTAAATAAGACCCCTCCCCTCTGTACTGTATTAACGTTTAATATATTGTTATTTTGTCCTTACCTCCTTCCTTTCTCTCTCTATCCCATTTAGCCTAAGAACATTTGTATTTATAATGAATTTGTCCATATATCTGAACTATTAAAGGCCTGGAATTGTGGTCTGAGTTTATAGCTCTTGAAGTGCTAATAAGACCAGAGACTTAAGGGACTCCGATTTCTATATCCAAGAAAAAAGATTTAGGAAAGTGAGCATTCTAATATTTTGTTGGGGTAGTATGATCTGAGTCTCATATTCTTCCTCTTATGCTCTTGCCTCTATAAGATTAAAAATATTAAATATAATGGAAGAAATATATGAAAATAACCTAGGGTAATATTATGTTCTTAATAAGAGTCTAATATTTTAATGTGGTTGTATGCCTCCTGTCTGATGATATGGAAGGAGGGAAGAGGAGGAAGGAATACCAGAGAGATGAAACAAACTTATAATAGGAGCCCTGAACTCTAAGGTTGGATTTCTTACTGATAGTTGGAAACAACTTCTCCACTCTTCTTATTGATCTCATCAGCTACCAATATATATATTTTTATTTCCAGACAAATGGTTTCCAAATCTATGTATCCAATCTTCTCAATTCTAATCCTACATAGTCAACTTATTGGCTATAGCTCTGAAGTTGGAGTAGCTCTAATGCAGATTTACCATTGTGACATTGGCAAATGCATTGAATCTCATTGGTCTCAGTTTTTTCATTTGTAAAAATTATATTGTTGGACTACATAGCCTCTGAGGTCTCTTCCAGGTCTATCTCTATGCTCTATGATCCTATGTCAAAACTGATCTTGTAATTTTCCCACTAAAAGGGCACCATTACCTCCTAGTCACCCAAGTCCAAAACACTGGTGTCATCTTTCACTCTTCCATCTTTCTCACTCCTCATAGCCAGTCATTTCTCACATTTAACTGATTCTGCCTTTACAATGTAACACATATAAACTCTAAAGCTATTTTTCCAATCCCCATTCAGATTAGCATATCAGATCCCCAGAAGATGACTACTCCAAAAGATCCTAGGAATAATCCTTAAATGGTTCCTTTTTTTTAACATTAATTTTTTTTAAATTTCTGTTCCTGATGCTAAGTGAAATGAGCAGAACCAGGAGATCAATATACATTGCAACAACAAGACTATACGATGATCAATTCTGAAGGTCATGGTTCTCTTCAACAATGGGATATTTCAAACCAGCTCCAATTGTTCAGTGATTAAAAAAAAAAAGCCATATACACCCAGAGAGAGGGATCTGAATGCGGACCACAACATAACATTTTCATGCTCTCTATTGATGTTTGCTTGCATTATATTTTCCTTCTCAGATTTTTTTCTCTTATAGATATGATTTTTCTTATGCAACAAGATAACTGTATAAATATGTATACACATTCGATTTGTCAAGTATTTTGACATGGTTAACATGTATTGGACTTCCTGCCATCTAGGGAAGGGATTGGGGGAGGGGGGGAAATTTGTAACAGAAAGCTTTGCAAAGGTCAATGTTGAAAAATTACCCATGCATATGTTTTGCAAATAAAAACCTTAAAAAAAATTCTGTTCCAAATTTTCTTCCTCCCCTTTTCCAATCCAGTGAGTGCGAACAATGTGATACATATTATACATGTGGGAATCATGCAAATCTTACCCAAAAAAGCAAGTGAAACAATGTATTTCAATATATATTCAGAGATGTAGTTTTCACTCTGAAAAAGGATAGTATTTTTCATCATGAATCCTTTGGAATTGTTGTGGATCATTGTACTGAACAAAACTGCTATGTGTTTCACAACTGATTGTCATAATATTGCTGTTATTAAGTATAATGTTCTCCTGGTTCTGCTCACTTCACTTTGTATAAGTCCATATAAGCTTTCCCAAGTTTTTCTGAAACCATCCCATTTGTCATTTCTTACAGTATTCCATAACAATCATTTACCACAAGTTGCTTAGCCATTTTACAATTGATGGGCATCCTCTCAGTTTCCAATTTTTGGCTACCACAGAAAGAGCTTCTATAAATATTTTTGTACATATGGGTCCTTTCCTGAAGATTTCTCCCTTGCCAGCCCCCATCCAGTATATTATTACTAGTTACCATCTCCTTAATATCTTCTAAACAGTGGTAATATCCCCAATATCATTTTGACCAGTTGATCTGTCTTCAATATTAATTAAAGGCAGCTAAGTGGCACAGTGGATAGAGAGTCAGGCCTGGACTCAGGAAGACCTGAGTTCAAATCCAGCCTCAGACACTTTCTGGTTATGTGGTCCTGGATAATTCCCTTAACCCAATTTGCCTCAGTTTCCTTTGAATAAGCTTGAGAAGAAAATGGCAAACCTCCAATATCTTTGCCATGAAAACCCTAAATGGGATTGATTACAAAGAGACAAATACCACTGAAACAACTGAACAATGTTAATTATCCAATTAGGATGAAATGGATTTTACAAAGATATATTTACTGAAAAGATATAACAAGACCCAAAGTACAAAAACCTCCCAAACTGGGAGTCCATTCTCTTCTGTCACTTTAATCCCTGGGAAGAAGTGATGACTACCCACAGTTCCCTCACCAAATTCATTCCCCAGTGTACCATAGCCAAAGGATAAATCACTTCACCGTTTTTAAGGATAGGATGTCTCAGCTGCTGATTTAATCCTTTCCTGGGCTAGCCAGAGCAATTGCTCCTCACAGCTGCTTCCTCATCAAGGTTGGCAGTCATGCTTCTGGGAGACTATGTGATAGACTCCTGTTGCTGGATTTCTAATGGTTTTTTCTTTTTCTTTTTTTTTTTATTAAAGCTTTTTATTTGTGTAACATACGTATGGGTGGTTCCTCAGCATTTAATGGTTTTTCAACCTTTTGAAGGTTATACAGTCATACTATTATTTCTCTTAAGACCTTCTATTTTCTAGACAAATCTGATTCTGCCCTCTCCTACATTTATTCAAGTCATCCCTATACGTGGAGTATACTCCCTCTACATTTACATCTGAAATTCTCTTTCTTTAGATCCCAATTTAAATGACCTCTTATAACAAGCCTTCTCTGATATTCCCAGGAAAGTGACCCTTATTCTCTTAACTTTTCTTTTTGAGCTATATTTCTTCTTAACCCTTATTACTTTCTACCGCTTATCATACTTTTTGTATGTGTATATGTGTGTAAATGTGTGTGTATATAATATACATAGATATGTATAAATTACATCTCATTATATTATATATCATACCTCTTAAGGACAAGGACACAATACACAAGGTAGATACTACATAAATGTTATATTAGCTTTCACTCTCGTAAAAACAGTTCTATACTTGGCATGGAAGATGTTCAGAACAAAGAAAGAAGAAAATTAATATGAATTATTCAGGCTATGGGCCGATAACTATTTGGAGCCAACTGTTGCTCCCTGACCAAGAGTTATTTCAGAGTGGAGTGATGCTACTATATGCCTGGAGTGCCAAGTGAAAATGTATATCATGTCACAATGTACTTCCAGCTGTGGGTCCTTTTTTCCTATTTCTAGGAAACACTATCTTCTTTTCCCTATATGTCTTCACTAAATTCAGTTTAAGTGAATTCAAATGAATTTGATTAATTCCATTATATTTTAAGTTCCACTATATCAGGAACTATCCTTTTTCTTGCTTTTCCAGTTTTCACTTTGTACATCCTTAGACATATACTGAATTCCATTCATTCATTCGCTCAAGATCCTTTGACTACCTAAAACCAATTTTTAAAAAATGGAAGACTTTCTCAATCTAACTTTCCTTTGATCAAGCAAAAAAATTCAAAATAGAAATTTCAAAGATTTTGAAGAGAGAAATCATTTCCAAAGAAGTTGTGCTGATGTTTGTTTTGACTCAGCAGCAATTCACACACATCAAAACAAGATTTAGAACTCTTTCTTTTTAATTTATGAAAATCATTAAAAGATAAGTTGAGTGGAATAATGTATCAGCAAGGAGAAGGAGCTCACTGTGTGCTACATATTGACCTCTGAGCTTAAGGAAAGGAGAAATGTCCTAGGAATAAGATATTCATCATAGTATGTTATGCTCTCTCTCTCTCTCTGCCTCTCTTTCGATAAATAAATAAATAAATAAATTATATATATATATATCAAGTGGCTATCCCAATAAGAAGGGACACTGTATTATCCACATTCACATGGAAAAGTGTTTTGAAGTATGCTGCATGCTTGGGAGTTGAGGAGATAGGAGCAATGTGGCCTAAAGTGTCCAAGGTACTTAATGTGTAAGCTGAGTTTTTTTTTTTTGTTTGTTTGTTTGTTTTAAGCTGAGGCAATTGGGGTTAAGCGACTTTGCCCAGGGTCACACAGCTAGGAAGTGTCAAGTGTCTGAGGTCAGATTTGAACTCAGGTCCTCCTGACTTCAGACTGGTACTCAATCCACTGCACCACCTAGTTGCCCCCATCTGGGGTTTTCTTGACAAAGATACTGGAGTAGTTTGCCATTTCCTTCTCTAGCTCATTTTACAGAGGAGAACTGAGACAAATAGAGTTAAATGACCTGTCCACAGCTATTAAGTGACTGAGGTCACATTTGAACTCAGGAAAATGAGTCTTCTTGACTCTAGAGTTGGCACTCTATTCACTGTGTTACCTATTTACCTTGACAATATTCACAAAAAAGCCACCTATCTTTTAAACTTAGATTTATTTGATTTATTTATGCAAAAACATTAAATTTTACATAATCAAAATTATGTTATCTTCCATGATTTTCTCTTTATTTGGTCACAAACTTTTCTCCTATTCATACATCTGGTAAGTAATTAAGCAGAGTGAAGTAAACAGAACCAGAAGAACAATTTGTACTATAAAATTAATATTTAAAAAATAAACAATACTGAAGACTTTTACAAAACTGATAAATGAAATGAGAAGAATCAGTAGAAAAATGTATACAATAGCTAAACTATGCTATACTGGGGGCAGCTAGGTGGCGCAGTGGTTAGAGCACCAGCCCTGAAGTCAGGAGGACCTGAGTTCAAATCTGGTGTCAGACACTTCCTAGCTGTGTGACCCTGGGCAAGTCACTTAACCCCAATTGCCTCAGCAAAAAGCAAAAATAAATAAATAAATAAACTATGCTATACTATACTAAATCTTCAGTTATAAGAACTATGATCAATACTATTGTAACAATCCTTTCTTGGCTGCAGAGAAATGATGATAAAGCATACAATCCATTTCCTGACAGAAAGGAAATGGATTTGAGGTATAGGATGGGAGATATATGTGTGTATGCATGTATATACACACATATGTATACATGTGTGTATGTACATGTATAAAATACACATATATTATATATAATACACACATATTAGACAACTAATGAGAAAATTTGTTCATTTGTTAAAAGGAATTTGTTTTTCTTCCTCTTTTTTTTTTAATAGTATTGGGAGTAGGAAGGAGAGAAGATAGATTTCTGCTAATTTTTAAAAATTCAATTAAAAAATAGATCATGCATGCTAAAGACGTAGAATGTTTCATTAACTTTCAGATAACGTTACTGTATTATAAGTTTTGATTAACTGTTTAATAAATTGTTTTATTTGCTATAAGAAACATCTCATGAGGTAGGGGTAATCTGGAAAGGGTTGTAATACAAAAATAAAACATGTCAATACAATTTAAAAAAAAAAAACTACTTACCCACACATGATTGGCCTATCACTTACTGCAGACATAGGTTGTTTCTGGAACTAACAATGAGGGGTGCCATTTATCCATAGTATTCTCATTGTAGTGTAAACCAACCTGGCAGGATGTGGTAAAGAGGAGTCCACCACTACATGTGAGTCCAGCCATAGACCATCCAAGCAAAAAGAGTCACTATTACTTATTGCATACCTGGGTTGATGGGGAAGGGAGACTGATCAAAACCAATTCCCAAAAGATGTCTGCTCAAAAGATAAAGATGGTTCACAGGGGCTTATGATACATGCTGGGACTCTGGAAAGTCTAAATATGATATTATATCTGATATCCCAAAAGAGTCACAAAATCAACTTTTAGTGGGTGTCTGTACAAGACCAGAGAACATAATGAACAGAATCCAGGGATTGAGATAGGGAACAAGGTTTATTCCAAGATCCAGGTTCATCTCTCTTTCCCTGACCAGGGTTGTAAAGAAGAACAAGTACGGAAGATGAGAAATTAGTCATTTCATCCAGTACTGTCATATAGCAGCTGGAGCTAGACTATCCCAGAGAAAGGATCTAGAACTAGACACCCCACTGAAAAGTGAAAAGACAACTGAGAGTTTTTTGCTGGCACAGTCTTGATCCTGGAGCTGAGATCAGAGACATGAATAAACAAAAGGAAACTCTTAATACAATAAAGAAATACTTTGATGGAGGAGAAGCCTAAGAGGTAGATCCAGAAGAAAGTAATGCCATAGTTAGTACAAATGGGTCCTCAGAAAAATAAAAGAATGTCTTGGCCATAAAGACTAAAATAGAGCTTGGAAAAAATAAAGTGATAAAACATTTAATTAGAATGTTTAAGGGAAAACTTGGAAGAAGAATAAATAGCTCAGAACAGAAAGTGAAAAATTCTACTCAAGCAGTGAGCACCATAAAAATAAATAAAAAGCAAAAAAAAAAGGCTCTGATTGAGACAATCAAAAATATTATTAAAAAGTCAAAAGATGGGGCAGCTAGGTGGTGCAGTGGACAGAGCACCAGCCCTGAAGTTAGGAGGACCTGAGTTCAAATCTGGTCTCAGACACTTAACACTTCCTAGCTGTGTGACCCTGGGCAAGTCACTTAATCTCAATTGCCTCAGCAAAAAAAAAAAAAAAAGACAAAAGACTAAAAAATTGGAACAGCATGAAGAAAAATTATTTTAAGAAAATATGACCAACCCAAAGAAAACTCTGATGCCATATTTACAAAAATCATAGAAGAAAACTGCCCAGAAATATTAGAACCAGAGGGTAATTGAAAATAGTAAGAATGCATGTCACCTCTAAAATGAAACTCTAAACTTGAAAACATGCCAAAACATCATCAGATAAATTCAGAACAATTTGAAAGGAATAAATGATAATAAAGTGCGTATACTAGGAGAGAAGAGACAATTGTCCCTTAAGAATCCCACTCTTTTCAAGGGTCACAGGAGAAATAAAGAAAAACTCAGGGATTCTAATGTGATTTTATTCTATTTTGGTTTCTGAAGACAAAAAAAGGGAGGAAATAAATGAGAGTTAATGTTTTTCTTATATCTCAACTATATGATAAGAAAAATATAGAAAGGAACCACATCATTACTGGAACCAGGCAATATGAAAATACATGAAGGCAGGAAGGAGAGAGAGTTCTAAGTGAAAGGGTAAGAATGGGAGAGAGAATAATCATAAACAAAACAAAGGAGAGAGGGAAAGTAATGAACAAATGATCTGGGACTGGGCTGAGTAAAGGAAAAAAAAACAGAGAAATAGCATCTTTTCTCATCTACTTTTTGTTTGTAAAGGAGAAAAGAAATTTAAAAAAAGGAAAATTATAATGGAATATGATGGAAGCAAAATAATAAACAATTATAAACATGAATACAAACATGATGAACTCATCCATAAAATGGAAGACAGCAGAATGATTAGAAAGCAAAATCCAACCATATGTTGTTTATAATAAACACACTTAAATCATAATGATTCACATAATGTTAAAATGACAGACTGGAACAGAATATATTCTATTTATGTTTTAGTGCAATTTTAAAAATCAGGGATAACAATCATTGATAACAATTAAGACAAGGCAACAATAAACTAGACATGATTAAAAGAGCTAGGTAGGGAAACTGTTATGTATAATGGCACTATAGAAAATGAAACACTAGATATGTATGTATGAAACAAATATGTATGAATATGTATGAAACAAATGGTATAGCTTCCAAGAATTTAATGGAAAATCTATATAAATCATATAAAGTTATGTAAATTATAAGGCAAGGGTTCTTAACCTAGGGTCAGTGAATTAAAAAAATTTTTTAACTATTTCAACATAATTGGCTTCCTTTATAATAGTATGTATTTTATTTTATGCATTTAAAAACTTTATTCTGAGAAGGTATCTTAACCTTTACCAAACTGCCAAAAGGGTTCCCCTTCCCCCCCCTTTTCTCTGTGTGTCACACACACACACAGACTTAAGAAAGATGGACAATCAGTTTTTTTCCTTTTTGATGATAATTGTGGAAATATGTATAGAAGAATTGCACATGTTTAACATATATTGAATTACTTGCCATCTGGGGGGGAAAAGAGGGAGAAAAAAAATTGTAAAACAATGTTATGCAAAAGTGAATGTTGAAAATTATTTACGCATTATATTTTGAAAATAAAAAGCTTTAATTAAAAAATGTTTAAAAAAAGAAAAATGGAGAAAGAGAAAGCTTAAAATGATAAGACTTAGGGACCGAATATGCTCCTTTCAGACACAGGCAAACCTAACAAAAAGTTAAATAAGAAAGAAATTAAGGATCTGAATAGAATTTTAGAAAATGTGTATACACACACATACACACATATTTCTGGTAATTACTAAATAATAATAATAACAGAAGGGTACCTACAAATTGCTTTGCATGATACCTTGCCTTTGAGTAGAGGAATTTGGAAGATTAGATAGATCTTGATTCTAAAACTCATCTCTCCCTCCCTCAAAAAAAATAAATAAATAAAAATAAAAACGGGAAAAAAGACTAAATTGGATAATCTTAATTCTAGAGAGGTTTCATTAACAGGAGCAGATCCAAGGACTTCATGCCATTAGGAGTATATATGAGTATGAGATTCAGCTGTTTCTAAGTAATAGTAGCAAGCTGAGACTGAACAAAGCTGTGGCTAAGTATACTTGTGGTTGCAAATCCCTGGCCATGAAAAGCTAAATTTGAAAAGAAAGTCATTCCCTGAGTAGGACCTGAGTGGTCCTTCTTTGAAGTAGGAGGGAGCTGAAAATCATTCCCTGCAAAAGAGGGAACCTCTTCTCCTGGCTGCTGTTTGTCTGGCTCACTTGCACCACCTGCTGACTGAACACTTTTACCAAAATTGTGACCGTAAAAAAATTTAAATAAATGCAAAAAAGCAGAGATATGTTTACTGATATAAAAATTATGTAAAATTATAATCATTAGGAATTTAAAGAAGGGATTCAGATTTAACTGTAGCCTAATTCTAAACAATGTGTAAGACAATAAGCAAATCATGGAAGCAATAGGTAATTCTACCAAATAAAACAATGAGACATACTAAAATTTGTAGGATGCAAAACAATCCTTAAAGAAAATTATATATGTGTGAGTGTGCATGTATATATATATATGTGTGTGTGTGTGTGTGTGTGTGTGTATGTTTAGTTTTATTGCTGCATTTTGTCTTTTATATTACTATAATCTCCTTCAGTATCTCTTTTTTCTCTGTACAGATATTTTTAAAGACAAAAAAAAGAAGAAAAAAAATCAGCATAACTAATCAATACATCAGAAAAGTCTGAAAATATGTGTAATGTCAATACTTGTGGACTTATCGCCTGTGCAAAAGGGTTAAATGGAAGAGTGTCTTCATAATCTCTTTTCCTGAATCATTCTTTATAATTTTATAAAATTCAATTTTGATTTTTTTGTGTATGATTATTTTTTCTGTTTACAATGGCTTCTTAAACTTTTTCCACTCACAACCTCTTTTCACTGGAGAAATTTTTGTGTGACTCTGGGCATAAAAATAGGTATATAAATCAAATATGTACTGATGATAAATTATAATTTTATAATCCCCACATTTAGTTATGAGACCCCATGGGGGTTTAAGAAGCTTTGTCTTAAATTAATCTGTTCTAATTCATATAGATGTTTCCAAGTCTCTCTGTAATCAACATATTTGTCATTTTTTACAGCATAATAGTATGCCATTACATTTATGTGCCACAATTTGTTTAGCCATTTCTCAATTTATATGCCTCTTTTTTGTTTCTAATTATTTGTTTTCATAAAAAAATTCAGCTATAAATATGATGATATACTTGGAGAATTCCTAGAGAATCATACAAAAATTTATTTGAAACAACAGCTTTAGCAAAGTTTCAGGATATAAAATAAACACACAAATCATCAACATTTCTATATGTTACTAACAAAGTCCAGCAGCAAGAGATAGAAAGAGAAATTCCATTTAAAATAACTGAGGACAAAATAAAATATTTGGGTATCTACCTACCAAGACAAACTCAAGAACTATATGAACACAATTACTTTTCATACAAATAAAGTAAGGTCTAAACAACTTGAAAAATACCAATTGTTCATGGATAGGCTGAGATAATATAATAAAAATGACAATTCTACCTAAATTAGTCTACTTGCTCAGTGCCATATTAATCAAACTCCCCCAAAAATTATTTTATGCAGCTAGGAAAAAATAAAAACAAAATTCATCTAGAAGAACAAAAGGTCAAGAATATAAAGGGAAATAATGAAACAAATATATATAAAATACAGTGGCCTCAAATCCAGATGGTACGGGCTAAGAAACAGAGTGGTGGATCATTGAAATAGGTTAAATACACATGACACAATTAATGATTATAGATAGTAATCTAGTGTTTGATAAACCCCCAACTCCAGTTTCTGGGACAAGAACTATTTCACAAAAATTTCTGGGAAAACTAAAAAATAAATGTCAGAAACTTGGCATAGCCCTACATCTCATACCTATCAAATCTTTTGGAAGAGGGAGGAATTTAAGGCCAAAGAAAAACTAGAAAACATTATGAAATGCAAAATGGATAATTTTGATTACATTAAATTAAAAAAGTTTTGCACAAACAAAACCAATGCCACCAAGATTAAAATGGAATTAATTAAAAGGAAGTTGGGGGAAAATTTTTTTATATCCAGTGTTTCTGATAAAGGCCTCACTTCTAAAATATATAAAGAATTGAATCAAATTTTTAAGAATACAAGTCATTCCCCAATTGATAAGTGGTCAAAAGATATGAACAATTTTCAGATGAAATTCAAGCCATCTATAGTGATGAATTTAAACCATTTTTGATTAGAGAAATGCAAATTAAAACAACTCTTAGGTACCACCTCACAACTCTCTAAGGCTAAGATGACAAGAAAAGATAATGATAAATGTAGGAAGGGATGCAGGAAAACCGGGGCACTAATGCATTGTTGGTGGAGCTGTGAATGATCCAACCATTCTAGAGAACATTTTGGAGCTATGCTCAAAGGACTATAAAACTGTGCATACTGGTTGATCCAGCAGTGCCACTACTGGGTCTGCATCACAAAGAAATCATAAAAAAGACCCATGTGTGCAAAAATGTTCATGGCAGTTCTTTTTGTGGTGGCAAAGAATTGGAAAATAAGTACTTGCCCATCAATTGGGGAATTGCTGAATAAATTATGATATATGAAAGTAATGAAATATTATTGTTCTATTTAAAAAGAGAGGAACAGGCTGATTTTAGAAAGGCCCGGAAAGATTTACATGAACTGATACTAAATGAAACAAGCAGAACTAGGAAAACATACATAGCAACAGCAAGATTGTGTGATGATACTATAACAAGACTTGGTTCTTCTTGGCAGTTCAGTGATTTAAGGCAATCCCAATAAACTTTGGATGGAAAATTTCACCTGCATCTAGAGAAAGAACTAGGTAGACTAAATGTAAATCAATACAAGAAGTGCTATGTTCATTTCTTTTTCTTCTGTTCTTTTTATTTTTTTTTTCTCTCATGGCTTGTCCCTTTTGTTCTGATTTTTTTTTCTCCCAACATGATCCATAAGGAAATATGTAAAAAAAAAAAAAAGTGTAACCCCCAAAAAATGTTTTTTCCATGTAACTAAGAAAAATAAAAATTAAAAAAAGTTCACCTACAAATATCTTGACAATATATGGAGACTTTCTTCTATCTATTTTTTTGGCCAAAATCAGATTTTTTTAAATAGTATTTTATTTTTCAAATATATGCAAAGATAGTTTTCAATATTCCCCTTTGCAAAACCTCGTGTTCCAAATTTTCTCCCTCTC
Source organism: Myrmecobius fasciatus (assembly GCA_023553655.1). Classification (NCBI taxonomy): domain Eukaryota; kingdom Metazoa; phylum Chordata; class Mammalia; order Dasyuromorphia; family Myrmecobiidae; genus Myrmecobius; species Myrmecobius fasciatus. The sequence goes on along the minus strand of JAJPUD010000599.1, from coordinate 19,293 downwards.
TGCCCCTCACCCCCATCCCCAAAACAGCAAGCAATGTAATATAGGTTAAATATGTGCAATTCTTCTAAACATAAAATCATATAGTTTTGATGATTGCTGCATTATTCTACAGTTTGAAGTCTGGAAGGGCACTTTATCCATAATTTTTTTCATTATTTCCCTTGATACTAAGAACCTTTTACTTTTTTCAAATGAATATTATTATTTTATCAAATTCTATGAAGCACTCCTTTGATAATTTAATCATTATAGCAGGAAAAGTACAAATTAACTTTGGCAGTATTGACATTTTATTAAATTGGAATGATGTAGTTTATACATAAATGATATGGTACAGCTATTAGAGAAACATAGTGGTGGTTTTGGGGCTTGCTTCTGTTCTGACAGTAAGTCAGTAGTCCTAAACCTTCTAGTTTTGGAATATGCCTCAGAAACCCTTGAATGAAATGGGAAACTGAGGACTTCTCAGAATAATAACCCTGGGTAGTTCAGGCTCTGTTTAATTATTCAGTTCTGGAAGAAGAGCAAGATTGCTCTTCCAGCAGAGATAACCATTTGGACCCCTTGCTCAACTGATTCTCATAAGAGGTAAAACTGATTAATTGCTTAATGGCCTGGAAGATGTATCCAATATACCTGAAAACAGACCAGATTGTTATGCCACAGTTCCTCTGTCTCAATTTCCCTGAATTATTCTGTCTCAGTGGCAACCCTTCTCCCTGACCATTAGGACTGAGATAATTAGGGCTGGGAGCTGTGGCCACTGGCATTCTAAAGAATCATAAAACTCCAGATGGCTTATCTCCAATGTTAGGGCATATCTTTCTGGTCTCAGACTCAGTGTCTCCTAACTTCTTATCAGAATTTATGATCCTCCCTCCCTATCCCCAGCCTGTCAGAACTGAATTTATGGACCTTTCCTGGAACTTCTATCCCCCTAGTGCTCTGCCTCTCCTTCTGCCTTTGTTTCCCTGAGTGTTGGAGCCCTATAAGAGTCCCTGGATGCTTTGAGACAAGAGTCCCATCCAGACCCATAATTATGGATTCCAAATTCTCTGGTACTGGATACTTTGAGATCCAGACAGCTGGCTAATATGACTGCCAGTTCAAACTCTCCAAATCAAAGACAAATATTGAGTTGGCTGATGACTTTAAAGATTAACTAGGGGCTTGGGTGGGTTAAAGGAAGGGGTGTTTCTGTAATCTCAACTATATAATTATGTTACCTACTTCTGTAAATTGGCCTCCCTGCCCCAAGCAAGGACCACCTGGCTTCCCGAGAGCCTAAATAAAGCAACTTTCTATTTATACCTAGAGAAGTCCCTGAGCAGTCAATTTTTAGTTAGCATCTTTTTGTCTCACACTCCCATACTCAATCTGTCTGACCACTCTTTAGTCAAATAGTTTCTAGCCTCAGGAAACTCCCACAGATCAAACTCCTGAGACAATAGTGAATAAGACCACTTCTCAACAGTGAATAAAACTGGTAATCTTGTCAGTAATAATCTGATCAATTAAGAACCACTCCCTCCAGAGACCATTCCTTCCTAGCTATGAGACATAGAATTATCATATCTATGATTGAAAGTGCTGAAATTCTCTTAGAATTCCAGCCGGCTTTTTGTAATGGCATTATAATTGCTATTGCAATAAAACTTTGCCTCTTAACTAGTAAAATGCCCAGGCGAGAGAAAATACAAGACAGCCAAAATAATTGGATTTTAAGAGTGCTTATTAGCTGGCCAGCAACTGAACCCTGCCAGTGCAAGACTAGGGGGTCAGTCCTGAGGAGTTTTAGGGACACGTATTTATGGGAGAAAATCACAAGAATGTTTAGAAGCTTTTATCACACTAAAAATTCCTTTCCCAGGCAGACAGTGAAAGTTAATAGGGAGGCAACTTTTCTTTAAGTTCTATATTCATCAAGTAGTCAAGGTCTTTGGTCATAGATAAGGATAAGGCAATACATCTGGAGGCTGTATGGACCAGTGGTTAGAAACAAAAATATTACCTGAATTAGGGAGTGAAAAGCTGGCGACACAATTCTAACTTCAGACAGAGTGTACAGAGATAACATTCTCACAGTCTCTTGAGTTACCAAGCAGTTCAGGGGCAGGGGCAGTGTCCATTTACCCACAGTGAACCCAGAGATGGGTTCAAGCTTGCAAATTCTTGTGAGACAAGAATGTCCTTGGGGACACCGGTCTGGAGCCCCAAAATTTTGGGGTTCCCCCTTTCCCAACCTCAACATAAACATTGAATATTCCTCCAGCTATTTGTTGTTTATCATTTCTTTGTAATTAAATCTATACAAATCTTATAGTTACTTTAGTAAACTGATCTCCAGATGCACTTTGTAGTTATTTTTAATAGATTTTATAATTATTATGTAGAAATGCTGTTGGTTATTAATGTTTATTTCATAACCTGAAACTTTACTGAAGCTATTATCTCAATTAGTATTTTTGCTAATTTTCTAGGATTTTCCAAGTGAACCATCATATTGTGGGGGATATTCAGGCCTTCATCTGAATTATCAATACTTCAGAGGCATCTAAAGGTATAGAAGAAAGGCTCTATTCAGGAACTCAGGAGTACCAGGCGGTCCCACAATGGATCAAATAAGTAGTCCAGAGTTGGGAGAGCCACTGTCCAGTAAATTCTTGTGATTTTTATTCAGTCCGGAACAAAGAAAATCCCAAGCCCACCCCCTTTTTTCTTTACATACATTCTAATTGGTTATATATGCTTTATTTTCCTTATTTAGGAACTGGAATGTTGACAGTTTATAAATCAGAATACTTTCTACTTTCTCCCCTTGACCACATGATTCCTCAGAAACTTAGGCCCTCAAGCTTTGTTTAATTTAGTCTATAGTCCTGAGAGATCTTCACTCCAATTGTCACACTCAATATCATCAGCAAATAGAGATTTTAACTTTTCTTTATCTGTTTTTATATCTTTCTTTGTATAAGTTTCAAATAAAATATTAGAAAAGGTGCTAAAGGAACTTATTTAAAAGATTTTATGCTATATCAAAGCCATTTTATACAATATAGCTCAACATTAGGAAAAACATAATAGATCAGTTAAAAAAAAGCTTTTGGCAAAATACAATAGACAGTTATGTTATTAAAAAAATTTAAAAAGTTTAAAACAAATGAGATTTTCCTTTAAAATCTCTATTTGAAAAACTCTAGAGGCCTTTCCCATCCTACGGTCAAGGTAAAACAAGGCTGTACACTATCACCAATCTAGCTTTCTGGATATACTCCTACCTTTCCCACTCCTCATTAATGTAAGCAGGCCCAGCTACTTGGATTGAATTAATGAATCAATGCAAAAATAATGTATGAATTAGTCCTCAAAAGCTGCTAGGTGACATGGTGGATAGTGTACTAGAATTGGAGTTAAGAAGATCTTAGTTTTGAATCTTGCTTCAGACACTACCTATGTGACCTTGAACAAATCACTTTATTAATTTCAGTTTCTTCATCTGCAAATGGGGATCACAATAGTGCTCAAACACAGGCTGTTGTGAAGATCAAATGAGATAGTAGGGGTAAATTATTTTGCAAATCTTAAAATACTACAAAAATATGTTGATGATGATAATGATGATGAATAGATTTGAATGGATCATAGGGTTTTGACCAGTGAGAACTGACTGAATCAGACACACCTCTGGGTTCTTACATAAAAATGGAAGTCAATCCAATGGTGAGCTAAATCAAGAAGTGAACCAGAAGAAAAGGGTAGAACTTATTCTCATATTGTGAGAAAACAAAATAGAAATATAAAGGGGTGGGAAAATCAAGAACTTCACTCTTATCCGAAACAGACAAATGAGGGTTTTAACGTAATGTTTGGTATAGAAATATATCAAATTCAATGGACAACAAGTAGATACGGGGGGGGGGGGGGCGCTGTGGTGGTAGAAAGGCTATATGAAATAATAACAAGAGAAAATAAATTTCTGGATCACAAAAGGGGAAGTTAAAAGAATAAAGTGTAAAGGTAGGCTGAAAGCCTATTTGTTTAAGGGGAAAAAAAGTAAATAACTAGAATCTGAGGATATCCATCAATTGGGAAATAGATGAACAAACTGTGGTATATAATATATGAAGATAATGAAATATGGTACCATAAGAAATGGAGAGTATTTTTTTTTCTTTCTTTTTTTTTTAATTAAAGCTTTTTATTTGCAATATATATATATATATGTGTATATATATATATATATGGGTAGTTCTTCAACACTGACCCTTACAAAGCTTTCTGTTACAAATTTTCCCCCCCTAGTCCCCACCCCTCCCGTAGATGGTAGGAAATCCACTACATGTTAATTATGTTAAAATACTTTACAAATCGAATATGTGTATACATATTTTTACAGTTATCTTGCTGAGCAAGAAAAGTCGGATCTACAAGGAAAAAAAAATCTAAGAAGGGAAACTCAATGCAAGCAAACATCAATAGAGGGCATGAAAATGTTATGTTATGGTCCACATTCATATCCCTCTCTCTGGGTGAACAGAACAATTGGAACTGGTTTGAAACATTTCATTGTGAAGAGAGTCACATCCTTCATAATAGATCATCATATAGTCTTGGTGTTGCCATTTATAATGATCTCCTGGTTCTGCTCATTTCAGTCAGCATCAGTTCATGCAAGTCTCTCCAGGCCTCTATGAAATCATCCTGCTGGTCGTTTCTTACAGAGCAATAATATTCCATAACATTCATATACCATAATTTGTTCAGCCATTCTCCAATTGATGGGCATCCATTCAGTTTCCAGTTTCTAGCCACTACTAAAAGGGCTGCTACAAACATTTTTGCACATGTGGGGCCCTTTCCTTCCTTTATGATTTCTTTGGGATATGGGCCCAATAGAAACACTGCTGGGTCAAAGGATATGCACATTTTGATAGCCCCTTGGGCATAGTCTCCAGTTGCCCTCCAGAATGGTTGGACCAGTTCATAACTCCACCAACAATGTATTAGTGTCCCAGTTTTTTCCACATCCCCTCCAAGTCAGCAAAACAAACAAAACCATATATATCTTTACGTGTAATTGGGAAAAAAAATAAAAATCTGTTAAGTGCAAAAAAAGTTATAAGAAAAAGTTAAAAAAAAAAAAAAAAGCTAAAAAAAGTGCTTCACCGGATCCAGCCATTCTGGAGAGCAATTTGGAACTATGCCCAAAAAGTTATCAAACTGTGCATACCCTTTGACCCAGCAGTGCCCCACATGTGCAAGAATGTTTGTGGCAATGACATATTATTGTTCTGTAAGAAACGACCAGCAGGATGATTTCAGAGAGGTCTGGAGAGACTTGCATGAACTGATGTTGAGCGAAATGAGCAGAACCAGGAGATCATTATACACAGCAACAACAATACTATATGATGATCAATTCTGATGGACATGGCTCTCTGCAACAATGAAATGTTTCAAACCAGTTCCAGTTGTTCACTGAAGAAAACCATATACACCCAGAGAGAGGGATGTGACATGTGGACCACAACATAACATTTTCATGCTCTCTATTGATTGCTTGCATTGTTTTTTCTTTCTCAGATTTTTTTTTCTTGTAGATACAATTTTTCTTGCACAGCAAGATAAGTGTGGAAATATGCATACATATATTCGATTTGTCAAGTATTTTAACATAATTAACATGTAGTGGATTTCCTGCCATCTAGGGGAGGGGTGAGGACTAGGGGGGAAAAATTTGTAACAGAAAGCTTTGTAAGGGTCAGTGTTGAAGAATTACCTATGCATATGTTTTGCAAATAAAAAAGCTTTTAAAAATAATTTTAAAAATTAAAAATAAATTTAAAAAATTTTAAAAGGGCTGCCACAAACATTTTTGCACATATGGGTCCCTTTCCTTCAAGATCTCTTTGGGATATAGGCCCAGTAGAAACACTGCTGGGTCAAAGGGTATGCACAGTTTGATAACTTTTTGGGCATAGTTCCAAATTGCTTGGAGAGAGTATTTCAGAGTTGGTTAGATTACAGAGGTGAAGATTAGGGGGTTGTTCAATGAAATTGGAAAATTGTGGTAGGGCCTTATTTTATATAAATATAAATTTTATATAAATATTCACATGCTATATATGTATGTATACATATGTATATTGTGTTTCATTTGTTTTTAACAATCTTTTTAAAAATTTTAAGTGCATTTCTCTAATTAAAAATTAGTGTTTTACAGCATTTTTTTCATGACTATCAATAACTTAGATTTCTTTTTTTTCTGAAAACCACCAGTTCATATTCCTTTGACATTTTATCAGTTGGAGAATAGCTCTTATTTTTAGAGTTTGGCTGTTTCCCATAATTAGAAAAGAAGACCTTTATCAAGGAAGTTTGCTTTAAAACTGTTTCCCAATTTCCTTTCCTTCCTAATTTTTAAAAATTGTTTCCCAGTTTCCTGCTTTCCTTCTAATTTTGGCTGGTTACATTTTACATAAGGCTTTAAATTTTAATTAGGGAGGTTTACTCACATCACCTCCAACTCCATTAAAGATTATTATTAGGCTGAGGTAGAGACTTGGAAAGGAAAGGTGAGGAACTGGAAGAAAAAATGAGTAAGCCAATTGGGAAAGAGAGCGCCTTGCTGCCTTATCGCCATGGAGACCAATGGAGGCACTAGATATCGCGAGACCCAGACTGTTATGGTTTTCCCCGCCTTCCTCAGGAGGCGGAAGTCTCTCCTCAGTCTCTTCTCTTTCGCGGTGACTCGGAGGGTGAGCTTTCTCTACTTTTTCTCTGCACAATCCGCCGCCATCCGTCTTCTGTAGCTGCTGTCTTGAACAAGCAGAGGAGGGATTGCGTCTCTGACCTCCCCCAAGAGTTCACTAGGCATCTTAGTGAAGTCCGGCTATGGCCATTAGCAGGGGTCCAGCCCCGAAGCCCCTGCCGGTTGCGATCGGGGACGGGGAATGGCTCTGTGGAAACGGCGGAAAAAACTTTAGCTTAGTGTAGTGGTGATTGGAATTTGTTTTCTGAGGAAGGAGCGAGGGTGACGGGGTCCTGTTGTACAGAGTCGAGTTCTGCCCCCTTCTCTTGCTGTTCCCTCCCTGAAGTATGCTGAGTGAAGGGGGGGGGGGAGAAGAGCACAAAAGAACCCTGGACCAGGAGACCGAGAACTTGAAAAAACGTAGATTTACCTAGTAGTTTTGCTGAAATTGGGACTCAAAACATGGGTTTTACGTTATAGTCTATATCTCACCTTTATTTTATTTTATTTTTTTGCTGCCTTTCCTGTAGTCAAAATGAAGTTCAATCCCTTTGTGACCTCTGACCGAAGCAAGAACCGTAAGAGGCATTTCAATGCCCCTTCCCACATTAGGAGGAAAATTATGTCTTCTCCTCTTTCTAAGGAACTGAGACAGAAGTACAATGTCCGCTCCATGCCCATTCGAAAAGATGATGAAGTCCAGGTATGTAACTTTATGTGCTTTTAAAGTTTTAAGTAAATTTAGACCTGGCCCCAGGGATGATAAAGATTGTTTTGGCAGTAGTATGAATGAATGATACTTTGGAAAGAGGGAGAATGGCGGCGAATTGACTCGAAAAAGTTAATCTAAGATTAGAATAGGAAATAGAGCAGTGTCACAATTTTATGTAAAATGTATGACTGTATAAAATCCACCCAAGCACTTCATGCTCCAGAATTACCTGTCTCACTAGACAATAGAGGTGAAAGGAACAGTAACTACCTTGAATTGAATTCATTTTAATTTGTAAGCAACAGGCTTAAAGAAAGCTACAAATAAATGGCTGCTGGGTACTGACGAAACATATGATTCTGGATAAGTTATTTAGCTTATATTTTAAGCAACTAGAAGGCTTTTTAGTCACATAGAAGACGCCTGCTTTGTTTCCCTTGTTCAGTCCCTATGAGATCACAGCCTCAGTCCCTTTCACTGTGCAGTCCGGTGTTTCAGTGGTTAGAGTGCTGGATTTGACAGCAAGAAGAGCAGAGTTCAAATCTGCCTTGGACATTTAGGAGCTATAAAGTGACATGCCATGGACACATAATTATAAAGTATACCATAAGTGTACTAGAAAACTCCAGGAAAGGAATTTTATGTCTGAAAATAGTTTTTGGAAGAAATTGCCTAGGTGAAAAGATAGAGGGAAGCATTTCTAGCAAGAGAAATAATCTGAATGACTATATCTGCTCTATTAGAAGTAGACAGTTTTCAAGCTTAAGTTGTGAGGTACATGAAGCAGGGAATAAGATGAGACAAAGGTGAATAAGTTGTTTGGCAGGCAGAGAGGAGTTTGAACTTTTATTTGGCAGGCAGCAGCATAAATTTTGAGTAAAACAATGACATGACCACATCAATAAGTATTATGTTTATTGTTACATAAGGTGAACAAGATTTCTGTATTAACACTTTTAAAATATTGTTATATAATGCATATTATTTTATAATGTATTATAAAGATCATTCTGGCAGCAGTATGAAAGATGGATTGGAAAGAAAAGGAGAATGTCTGAAAGAGGGAGTATAGGGTTAAACTGAGGGGTAGAAGTGTTGCAATTAATAAAAAGTCACAATTTCATATATAATTCACCTTTGCTGTTTTGTGTATGTAAATGTGTTAATTTTAAAAGATATTGCAGAGATAATAATCATTAACATCTGGAAACAAATTTGCACACATGTGAGGGAGAGAGAAGATAACCCTGAGGATATAATGAGAAATTCATATCAAAAGAAAGAACAATTTTAAAGGAAAAGATAAATGAATGAGCTTCATTTTGAACTTGTGAAATTTTATGGAAATGTCAGATGGGCAGTTGTAAGATGTAAGGCTCTAGCTTGGAAGAAAGGTCAGCATTGGGCAATGGAAACATGGCAGTGGTAGACTATTAAATGTTTAACAACTGACCTGGAAAAAATATGCATAACATACTTTTAACTTCAATCTGCTTTAACGTTTTGTCATCACTTTTTTTAAGTCTAGACAATCAACAAAACAATAAACAAAGCCCAGATTTTCAACCATTACAAATCTGGTGTGAAAAATTTTCTAAGGTGTGAAAAATTTAACAATTGGCTCAGGTAGGAACTGACTCTAGCACATCATTGTATAATAGTTGAGGCTCTGTAATGAATGAGAGAAAAGGGCCCAGGACAAATCTTGAGAGAAGGCCCACATAGAAAAAAGCAAAGGAACCAGGATGTTGAAATCTTTGAAATTAGGAACAAGGCAATCAAAGAGGATGACAACTGAAAAAAGGCTGATGTTTCAGTTTTAGTGAATAGTACAAATACCTATTGCAAAGGGGCTCTTCTGTATTAATGACTAATTTAATTCGTCTTATCTTAAACACTAGCTGGGTGACCTTGGACAAGTCATTTAACCAATCAGTGTATTGGAGACATAAAATGACAATAATAGCACCTATCTCCCATTTTACAGGTGAGAAAATTGAAACTTAGAATATAGACAACTTTTTCAAAAAGTTTGGTCAGTGACAAATATTGGGACAATAGTTGAATGAGATAGAAGAGTCAGAAGATACTTAACTTTTTTTTTTTTAAGGATTGGAGTGACCTGTCTATATACTTTTGATGCTCATGCCAGTTTGTTTAAAGAGGATGCAGTCATCTAAATGAATTTCCAACTAGTAGACCTTCATAATAAATTCATAATAAAGCCAAATTAAAAAAAAATTGGAAGAAGGGCAAGGCTATACCTTGTGACGGGTCTCATTCTCTAAATGCCACAACAAACCAAGTCATTTTATTTAGTTAATTCTTTCAAAGAAGAGTAATTACATTGATGGGTTGAACTTCAACTGGTCTTGAGTTCATAATTTGGAAATGTGCCACTTACTTTGTAGAATATTTTGTGGGAAAGTATCCTGGTAGGTATCATCCTTAGAAAATAAGGATGTGCAAATGTCCTATGGTTCCCCCTCCTCTCATTCTCTTAGCTGAGAGCTTTGTTGTATATTTTATAGGAAAAAAAAAATTGAAGTCATTCACCATGAACTCTCCCTCCCTCATCTCCTGCCACTTTTCCCATTCTTTACTCCTTCATCCCTGTCTCACATGATGAAGTGACCTTACCAAGGCTAATCGCACTTCTAAGTGATCCCATTCCATCCCAGTTCTTCCAGTAAATTGCCTCCTCTGTCATTCCCCATTCTGAAAGCCCCTCCCATTTGATTCTTCCAGTCTTATCCTATATCTCTTCTGTCCTTTGTAGATAAACTCCTAGAAAAAGCTGTCTACAATAGGTAAGCACCTTTACTTTCTCTCATTCTCCTTAACTTACAATCTGGTTTTCAACCTCTCTATTCTACTAAAACTCTTGTTTCCAAAGTTTTTAATGATCTCTTAGTTGCTAATAGCTAATCCAATGGCCTTTTCTCAGTCTTCATTCTCCTTGACTTCTCTATAGTCTTTGACAATGTTAATTTTCTCTTCCTTGATAGGCTCTTCTCTCTAGGTTTTCCTCCTACCTGTCTGTCTCCTTTTCTGGATACTGGGTCCTCTTCTCTTGTCTTTTTATATTATTTCACTTGATCTCATCCACTCCTATGGATTTGATACCATTTCCATGTTTTAACTCTACCTTGCTGCCCTCTAATCTTTCATCTACAACTGCTTTTCAGATTTTCTGAACTCCATGTCTAGTAGACATTTTAAACTATGTTCAAAACAATTCATTCTCTTTCCTCCTAAATCCCACCTTCCCTATTACTGTAGAGGGCAATTCAGTCCCTCAAGACTACCAACCTACACATCCATAGTGGATTGCTCATTGTCGGCCTCTCCCCTCATATCCGAGCTTTTTGTTAAGGCCTGTTACTTTCACCTTAGCAACATCCTGAATACACACCCTTCTTTCCTCTGACAAATGCCAACCCATTCATAAGCTAGCTTCTTCCTTTCCCATTTATAACTTACACACCAAAACATGTTCTTTGATTCTCTTATAATACTGGCCTCTTATCAATTCCAAAAACAAGACATTCCACCTCTAACCTCTTGCTATCTCTCATGCCTGGAAATGCCCTCCCCCCCTCCACTGTGATTACTGACTTCCCAGGCTTTCTTTAAGTCCCAATTAAAATTCAATCTACAGGAAGCCTTCCCCAATCCCTCTTAATTCTACTATATTCCCTCTGTTAATTATTACCTATTTACCCTCCTTAAGGGCAGGAGCTATGTTTAGTCTTGTTTTATATCCTCAGCACTTATTAGCAGTGTCTGGCACATGGTATAATATTTTTTGACTGATGGAAATATTCTTAATTTTTCCCTTGATGATTAAACATCTCTGAGGCAGCTAAGCAGTAGATACACCACTAGATCTGGAGTCAATAAAACTTCAGTTCAAATCCAGTCTTAGACAACTCACTATCCTTAGTTTCCTCAACTGTACAATAGCACTAAGTCCCAGAGTTGCTGTGAAGATATAATATATGTAAAGTGCTATTTCATCATGGTAGCAATTATTATTATTGATTTATTTTCTTCCTAAGGTAACAAGCTACCCAATTAAATTGAGAGATGTATATACATGAATGTCATTTTGCCTGAAAGATAAAATTAGCTTCTTCTAAGCTTTTGTGGATTCCTAGTTTTTATTATTCTGAATGAACAGTTGAATGAATTGAATGAACTTTGCTTTTTTCATACATTGTATACATAGAATTGATCCAGTTTACTTTCTGTTACATTGTAATTTGCTCTTAGGTTGTTCGTGGACACTACAAAGGACAACAAATTGGCAAAGTAGTCCAGGTTTACAGAAAGAAATATGTGATTTACATTGAGCGTGTGCAGCGGGAGAAGGCTAATGGTACAACTGTCCATGTGGGCATTCATCCAAGCAAGGTATGATATTTCGGAGCTTGAGGAGAGGGAAAAAAACTAATTATTGTGGTTACAGTATGAGACTTTGAATTAGGAAGGACTGGGTTCAATGCCACTTAATCTCTACCAATATCAGTGTAATGGGAAAATTTTTATGAAATGCTTTCTAAATGTTAAAATTTGCTCCACAATACCAGGTGACTCCCAATGTATTTCTCAAGATTCCAAGGAATACTTTATTGCACATTTTGTTACCTTGCTTTGGTCATACATTAGTAATAATTAACAGTGATAAACCATTCAACCAAAAGAATGAAGATGAAATATATTGCTCAATCTCATGACAGAGAGGTGATGGACTTAAAATGCAGAAAGGGGTATATGTATTTTCAAACATGGCTAATTTGGGAAATTGGTTTTGCTTATTCTGTGTAGATATGTACTGAAGGATTTGTATTACATTTTATTTTAGCTTGCTCATTGGGAAATAGTATTAGTTATTACTTAATTCATTGATCATCCTGGTTCAACTACTTACAGTCAGTAGATAAATACACTGATAATAATTCTGTCTTTGCTGTCATCCTGAGATTTCCTGATTCCAGTATTCATTCTTTATAATTGTCTTTTCCTTCTTCTAACACATCCTTGGGTCCACATTGCATTTAATCCTAAATGTGATCAGAAGTTTGGGAGGCAGTAGGAATTTAAGTACATAGAAAATAATTATTTTCAGTTTAATATTAAATGGGGAAGTAAAGTACAGACTTGTATAATTGCTTAATGTTCCTCAACATACCCATGTGTATCCCCAAACCAAGATGTATTTCTATAGTGCCAGTGAGAGCTTGTCACTAAGTCTACAAACTTAATGAACTGTGTTTTAAATTATTTTACAGCACAATAATACTCCATTACAATCAGGCACCATAGTTTAGCCATTCTAAATGTCTCTGGACATCCACTTTTATTTTACAGTGCTTTGCTACCACAAAAAGATGGTGTTTTGTGTTTCTTTTATCAATGACCTCGGAATATATGCCAGCAATGGAATCTTTGGGTCATAGTATAGGCATTTCAATCCTTTTGCTTACATAATTCCAAATTACTTTCCAGAGAAGTTGTGCCAATTCACAGGTCTAAGAATAATGAATTAGGGAGCCAGCCTGTCTTTCCTCATCATTTTGCTGGGTTTTAAGAGACCTCAGGGTAGTTTTGATTTGCATTTTATTATCAATGATTGAAAATTTTTTCTGTGGTTCTTAATAGTTTGCTGTCCTTTTTTTCACATCCTTTAACATTTTTGTTAGAATACACAGCATATTTTATTATTTTTTTTTATAATAAACCTTGCATCAAGATTTATATTCCATTCCACTGAATGTGCTAGAGGCTTTCCTCTCATTACTGCCAGAATTTTATGAGAAATTTTATGAGAAAAACAGTAAATGTCCAAACTAACCAGTTTTGTGAACATTAGTATTCCTTAGCATACCTGTATAGACCCCTAAACTCATTAGACCTTGTCACCCTGCTAAGTCAACAATTTTTATACCTTGCAGCATTTTCACTTACAAACCAACCATCCTAAAGATGGTCTTAGCATAGTGCCTGGCTTTTAGTAATTGTTTATCAAATTGAATAGTCTATTGAATAGTTGCCATGTCAGATGATGGTTGCTATCTTAGAATATGGATAGAATTATATTTTAAATAAGAAATTTTCTTGCCTGTATTCTCCATACTGGGTACCAGGATCACTCCAGAGCTGTTGAAAAAGAAAGTGTAGTCTAAGAAGTACATTCCATGATATAAGTAAATTTCAGTTCTAATTTAAAGAACATTTAGAAATTTTATAAATCAAGTTATATCAGTAGATTTATGAAAATTCCTAATGATGATTCATCAGAAACTATTTAAATGATTATCAGCAATGCTTTTGGGTTGGTAGTTTTCTGAATTAAGAATTTCTTAGGAAATAGGGCCTTTTCATTCAGGCCACAAATATACAGGAAGAAAAGATTAATATAGCTAATCTTTAGAAACTGAAATTTTGTATTCCTAATGATGAACTAAAAAGGATTTTTTCATCAGATGCTTTAACTGTTGGAATGAGGCCAATTCCAGGGACTATAAACTATTCCCATTGATGTGGGCTTTGACAAAAAGCAGGAATTTTCAAACAGGAAAATGAAACTGGCATACAAAAAAAGAACCTAAAATATACAGAGAAAACCCTTTCTCTGAATTTTACCTAACTTTCAAAGGTTGTCTTATACCTTTTTCACATTCCTTTACCATTCCTAATATTGTTGATCCACTTGGCAGACTTTTAACACAGCCTTTATCCTAAGATTTGTATTGTCCGCTTCTATACGTAGCTAAATAATCTTGAAGATAGTATAATATGTCTTATACTCTTCATTATACCTCGGTTTACAGTTGGATGAAATCTAATTTGGTTTCCAGAAGTCAGAGCAGTAAATATCATGGGTTCAAATCCTGATTCTGCTACTTATTTACCTTCATCAGGATTTGAACCCAATTCCTCTCAGAACAAATCATGCAATGCTTTTTGTTTTTCCTCCTAATTTTATGATTATTAATCATGATATTTACTGCTCTGGCTTCTGGAAACCAAATTAATTCTTTGGGACACTAAATATATGTTAGTATAGTGTTTTGTTTTTCAATTTAAACTATTTTCTGCTTTTTTTTTTTTTTGCAGGTGGTTATCACAAGGCTAAAACTGGACAAAGATCGCAAAAAGATACTTGAACGAAAAGCCAAATCTCGCCAAGTAGGAAAGGAAAAGGGAAAATATAAGGAAGAAACTATTGAGAAAATGCAAGAGTAAAAAATTACATGACTAATTAAATTGTTACAATGAACAAACCATAATGTTTGTGTGCTGCTTCAAAAGATTCAGATCTTTCACTTGGTCTCTTTCCTCTTTTACTGAACATCTTAGTTCCTTTTGTAAGTTTCTTTGTTTTCTTATTGTTGTGCACGAAAAACACGATTTTTCTTGTACAGCAAGATAAGTGTGGAAATATACATACAAATATTCAATTTGTCAAGTATTTTAACATAATTAACATGTTGTGGACTTCCTGCCATCTAGGGGAGGGGTGGGGAGTAGGGAGGAAAAATTTGTAACAGAAAACTTTGTAAGGGTTAATGTTGAAGAATTACCCATACATGTTTTGCAAAAAAATAATCGTGTCTACAAGAAAAAAAATCTGAGAAAGGAAACACAGTGCAAGCAAATATCAATAGAGAGCATGAAAATGTTATGTTGTGGTTCACATTTCATATCCCTCTCTCTGGGTGTGTACGCTCTCTTCATCACTGACCAATTGGAACTGGTTTGAAGCATTTCATTGTTGAAGAGAGCCATGTCCATCAGAATTGATCATTATATAATATTGTTGCCGTGTTTAATGATCTCCTGGTTCTGCTCATTTCACTCAGCATCAGCTCATGCAAGTCTCTCCAGGCCTCTCTGAAATCATCCTGCTGGTCATTTCTTACAGAACAATAATATTGCATAATATTCATATACCATAATTTATTCAGCCACTCTCCAATTGATGGGCATCCATTCAGTTTCCAGTTTCTTACTACTACAGAAAGGGCTGCCACAAACATTCTTGCACATGTGGGGCCCTTTCCTTCCTTTAAGATCTCTTTGGGATATAAGTCCAATAGAAACACTGCTGGGTCAAATGGTATGCACAGTTTGATAACTTTTTGGGCATAGTTCCAAATTGCTCTCCAGAATGGTTGGATCTGTTCACAGTTCCATCAACAATGTATCAATGTCCCAGTTTTCCCATATCCCTTCCAACATCATTATCTTTTCCGGTCGTTTTAGCCAATCTGACAGGTGTGTAATGGTATCTCAGAGTTGTCTTAATTTGCATTTCTCTGATCAATAGTGATTTGAAGCACCTTTTCATATGACTAAAAATGGTTTTAATTTCATCATCTGAAAATTGTTAATATCCTTTGACCATTTAGTGGAGAATGGCTTGAATTCTTTTTTTTTTTTTAATTAAAGCTTTTTATTTGTATAACATATATATGGGTAGTTCCCCAACATTGATCTTTACAAAGCTTTCCATTACAAATTTTATCCCCAGTCCCCTCCCCTCCCCTAGATGGCAGGAAGTCCACTACATGTTAATAATGTTGAAATGCTTGAGAAGTTATGCAAGAAAAATCCTATCTACAAGAAAAAAGAATCAGAGAAAGGCAACACAATGCAAGCAAACATCAATAGAGATCATGAAAATGTTACGTTTTGGTCCATATTTCATTTCCCTCTCTCTGGGTGTATATGGTTTTCTTCAGTGAACAATTGGAACTGGTTTGAGACAATTCTTTGTTGCAGAGAGCCATGTCCATCAGAATTGATCATCATGTAATACTGTTGTTGCTGTGTATGATGATCTCCTGGTTCTGCTCGTTTCACTCAGCATCAGTTCATGCAAGTCCCTCCAGGCCTCTCTGAAATCGTCCTGCTGGTCGTTTCTTACAGAGCAATAATATTCCATAACAGAATGGCTTGAATTCTTATAAATATGAGACAATTCTCTCATATTTTAGAGATGAGGCCTTTATCAGAACCCTTAAATGTAAGGATGATTTATTTACTAATTTATTGCTTCCCTCCTAATCTTGTCTGCGTTAGGTTGGTTTGCACAAAAACTTAATATAGTCAAAATTATCTATCTGGAGTTCAATTAAGAGTTCCAAGACTGGCCACTTTTGAAAAACAATGTCAGAACTAAAATTCCAATTCAATTGCTGCCTTTTGGTGATGAAGGACAACATAATACCTGAAAATACAAAACTTGTTAACAGGCAGCATTCAAAACCTGAGTACCTTATTTATCCCACTACAATCAGGAAATCTGGGTACTTTGGAGAGTTCATTAAATCAAACTGCAACATGAAGGGGTCAGCTTAGTGTAGAAAGTGCTAGACCTAGAGATATAAGATCTGAACTTGAATTCTGCATCTGCCATTTATTACTGGTGAGATTTTCATAACTTTTCTAGGCCTCAATGTTTTCCCAAATACATGTAAAGATACTTTTCAACATTCATTTTTCTAAATTTTCTCTCTCCTTTACCCTCCCACTCCCCACCCCCAAGCTAGCAGGCAATCCAATAGAGGCTAAATATATGCAATATATTTTCATATGTATGTGTTAGAAAAATCAGACCCATAAGGGGGGAAAACTACAAGAAATGAAAAAATGCTACGTCCAATCCATATTCAGTCTTTAGTTTTCTCTGGATGTGATTAGCATTTCCATCCCAAGACTTGCAATTTAGGACTCAGTTTGCATATCTGCAAAATGAGGAGATTGGATTAGATTTATAAGAACATTGTCAAATGTATTCCCCTCAGCCCAATACTAATCAATAGGGGATTGTGTGTGTGTGTGTGTGTGTGTGAGAATGTTTCTTAAATGCAAAAAAATTATAAAAGAAACCAATTATATTAAAATTTTTAAGCTTAGAGATTCCACATTAAATCATATGAGAAAATATTTCTCTACATCTTTAAAGTTAAAATTTTTTGAATTAAAATGGAATTTGTCTTTTTTTTTTCTGAGACAATTGGGGTTAAGTGATAAGTCTTTAATTTCAAGCTCAATCCTCTAAACAGTTAGCACTGCACAACCTTACATTAAGAAGCACTGCTGCTTCCAGAGCCAAGATGGCGGAGTGAAGACATGACTCTCTGTGTCCTCCTCTGACCTCTCAAATCAACAATAAAATAAGCCTCTGAACTGATCTTCAAGTCAACGAATCCAGAAATATTTGGACTATTCTTAACTCTGCAGTTACCTCTGAAGAACTTCATAGCAGGTCTGTTTTAGTTGGGCATTGGGGTAAGCAGTTTGCTCGGTGCAGTCTGGAACTGAGGGCAAAGAACTGGGTGGGACTCAGCTCATCGAGGCAGAAACTCTAAACTCCAAACATCTGGGGAGTATCTGAGGCACCCAGGACACTCTGCCCTGATTGGGGGCAGGTGTTCTGGGAGATTTGCCTCTTATAAGGAGTAAATTGGGCAAAGTCCTAACCCCACCAGCCCAGCACCGGAAGTTAATTAGCGGAATTGCCCCAGGGCAAACTACCAAAGCCGAGGCTTCCCTAGCCTTAAACAGCCCCCCACACTGTCTAAAAAATGAATAAGAAGCAGAAGAGAACTCTAACCATAGACAGCTTTTACTCCAGAGAAAGAAGGGCAGATCCCAGATCCTGAGTTTCCTATAGGCAAAGCAACTCCAGAGGAAGCCATCAGGGGAGATACGACCTGGTGCCCTTTTCACAAGGCCTTCCTGGAAGATTGCATAAAGAATCTCAAAAGAGAGCTGGATGATAAATGGGAAAATAAACTTGAGATCAGTGCAAGAAGGAAATAATGCCCTGCAAAAGAGATATGAAAAAGACACCAATTTATTGAAAAACAAAATTGGTGAATTGGAAATAGACAACAATGTACTGAAAAATAAAATTAGTGAGATGGAAAGAGTGCAATGAACAAAAAAATTCAATTGGCCAGTTACAAAAGGAGCTTAAAAAAGGTACTGAAGAAAATAATACATTAAAAATTAGAATGGAACAAATGCAAGTGAATGACTCAATAAGACTTCAAGAATCAGTCAAACAAAACCAAAAAAATGAAAAAATAGAAAATATGAAATATCTCCTAGGGAAAACAACTGACTTGGAAAATGGATCTAGGAGAGACAATCTAAGAATTATTGGACTTCCTGAAAGCCATGATGAAAAAAAGAATCTAAACACCATCTTCCAGGAAACCATGGAAGAAAACTGCCCTGAGGTTGTAGAATCAGAAGGCAAAATCACCATTGAAAGAATTCATCGATCACCTCCTAAAAGAGACCCCAAAATGAAAACCCCAAGGAATATCGTAGCTAAATTTCAGGAGTATCGCACCAAGGAAAAGATTTTGCTAGCAGCTAGAAAGAAGCAATTCAAATACCAAGGATCTATAATTAGAATCACACATGATCTGTCAGCCTCCACATTGAAGGATCCAAGGGCCTGGAACCAGATATTCTAAAAGGCAAAGGAACTTGGATTACAGCCAAGAATAACCTATCCAGCTAGAATGAGCATTATCCTCCAGGGAAGAAGAAGGTCACTTAATGATATAAGTGAATTTCACTTATTTCTAATGAAAAGACCAGGTCTGAACAAAAAATTCGACCTCCAAACACAGAACTCAAGAGAAGCATAAAAAGGTAAAAGGAAAAGGAATCTTGAGAACTTTATTTCTACTATGGGGATACTTAAAGATTGGGGGTATAATTTGATATTACTTTGATAATAAGAAATAGAAAACCAGAGGGGGAAAGGCTATCATACTGGGGGAAAAGGTGGTAAAATAAG
>JAJPUD010000598.1:540929-640166 GCA_023553655.1 Myrmecobius fasciatus | reverse complement strand
AGGGAGGTGTTTTCTCTGGTCCGCCACCAACGTATCTCCCCACAGCTAGAGAATACAGTGTCCTTCACAGTGGGCTGGTTTCTTCTTTCAGAGCGGGAGATCTAATCACCGGTTCACCCTCCCCGCTCCGATCGCCCCACCAACGCGACTGCCACTCTGCCAAGCCAGCGTGGGAAATGGGGCCGACGTGCCCAGCATGGGGAACAGCCGGGGCCAGGCGGCGGCTGCCTCCCGGCCTCCTCCTCCTCCCCACTTCAGCCCCCAGCATCCTCTGCCCCGCCGCACCACTCGAGCAGGTTGGTGTACGGACCAGCTACTCCGTGCCTTGTTCCTGAGCCAAGACATCGCTTAGGCAGCTGGGGAGGGCAGCAGCCGGGCGGGCGGGGTGCGGGAGCCCCCTCACTGGCCCCGCGCCAGGTTCCCACTACCTCCCCGCCCCCAGCCCCTGGGCTAAGCCCCTCCGGGCACACAGCAGCTCGGGCACCCCCGGCCGCCGGTGTGGAGGAGGCTGGATCAAGGAGAGGAGCCGCTTTCTGCACCCCCGCCCCATTTCCGCAGCGGGATTCGTGCCCCTGTCACAAGTGTCCAGCAATTTCATTAAAAGGAACTGGGGGACTTAATACCCCTGGGGAGCAGCCGAGAATCCGATATCCGGCTCCCTCCCACCTACAAGGCTCTCCTGTCTCCGACCCGGGGCTACATTTATCTTCTCAACCTGAGAGGAAAGGGTTCCAAAGGAAATGGGATGGAAAGTGTAACCGGCTGTAATAAATTATAGAGCCTGATGCTGCCGCGGCTTTGGCGGGCAGAAGGAAAGGCAGAAAACGAGCTCTGGGTCCCGAGCCGTCCGTTGATCTGGGTATCATCTGCTGTGTGGAGTAAAATGGCACCTGGCAATAATCCCTTCTATTCTTTTATTAAAGACCCCCCCCATTTTAGGGCAAAAGGGGGAAACGCCCCCTTCAGAATAAAGTTTTACTGATGTACTTTTTTTCCTTTAGACATTGATTAAAACTTGAAAGCACCTTATTTTCCAAATTTCTCGCCTAACTATTCTTTCTCTCGGTTTCATTTTCTTTTGTAAATCCAATATAGAAAAAGGATTGTTTTAAGACTAGCCCCACCCCTATCGCCCACCCATGGCCCCCGAATCACTCAGTGACTTAACAGTTTTCTTTGCAGTTAAGAAATTTCGGGGGACTGAACTGGAAAACAGCATACAATGGCCAGGACGTCACCTCTTCTCCAGGAAAAGAAAGGTGTAATGGGGGGGGGGGGGAGAGTGTTAAGGAAGAGGGGAGACAGTTATTGATCTGGAATACAAAGGAGTAGGTGCTGAAGACATGATCTCAGGTGGGCTTTCACTTATAATCGACTTTGTATTCACAATAAGACAAGGAAAAGGTTAAACACAGTAAACATGATAGCCAGTTCTGGAAAGAAATATAAAGCAGGTTGACAGAAACAGAGAAACTAACTCAAGAACTCCACCAAGGGACAAACAGATGAAATGACACCGTAACATCTCCAAATCTATTGACCTTTAATCTTTTTAAAAGGGTTCTGCTGCTTTTTCTTGCTTCTTTTCTTTCTCTGTTTCTTCAACAACTCCACGTATATTTGACATCTGAACCCCCAAAGCAAGCCTTCAATACCTAACTAAGACCAAAGCCTTTTTGGTTAATATATTATTTTGAAGAATAAATATAAGGGAACATACAGTAGCTGTTTTGCTGTAGCAAGTATAGTTCTGATCTGTAGGACAGACTGCTGGTATCTTTTACTGCCTTGCAACCATGTTTGTAGAGTAATAAGGAGTAGACTAGAGTGGCTAAATTATTCATTGCAATAACAGCCTTTTTGATGGACATTAAAACTCAGCAGTTTAAATAAGGAAACCACAGATTTCCTTTTAAGCAGGTAATAACTGCTTGCATCAGTGGTTATTTAATTGGGTCCTAGCCAAGAAACAGAACGAGTTACGTTGTTTAAATCATGAAATCATTTTATACGTGGGTATATGGTGAAAAGTATCGATACAGGAAAAAGCATAAGTGCTAGAATTGTGCTAAATAGTTTGATAATAGGTTCTAGGTAAAACAGAAAAAATATGAAGATGTATTTTTTAAAAAAATATTCTTCCGATCAAATCTGAACTTGTCTCTCTAAAGCAATTTTTGAAAATGATTCCTATCCAAGGGAGACCTCGTAATCTCTCTGAATTACAGATGTATGCAAAATTCTGAGTTTAAAATTCAGACATAGAAATGACTTCCTTTGCTTTTACTTTAGTAATCAACTTTTTTTTTCTTTTCATATCGGAATCATTGGAAGATACAAACGTCACTAAAATAATATGCATAAAAGACATAATCAGAGTTATCTAATGGTTGAAAAATAATTTACTTTCTGTTCTGGTTCTGTAAAGAGCACGGAGATTTAAAAATGTGCCCTTTTTGTTTCTTTCCTTTAATATCTGTGCATCTAATTTCTCTATATATTTCTGTCTATATATAATATAGAGATAGATAAAAATATATCTGTATCTGTGCATATTCTCAAATACAGCTATCCTCAGGAGGGAGGGAAAGCTTGAAGAATAAAAGTGAATTTTATGAAAAGGATTTTCAAGAGGACAGAGCAGTGTATTCTCTTCCTTAGAGGTAATTACTTGACAAGCTAGAAAGACTCCTGGAGCTGTTTCTTTTGCCACCTATGTGCCCCTTCTCCCACCTCAAGCATAAACTTGAGGAATTTGTCATTTCTTTCCTGCAGTGCAAAAACATGTCAAATAATGCTGTGTAGGATGACCTCTAAGTTAGAAAAAAAATTAAGATTAAAAAAATCTCATTATAATGATTTTCTTTTTGCAGATAGCAGCAAGAATGTCTTAAATTATTAAATTTAAGTAATGTCTTAAACTATTAAGTTTAAAGTTTCCTTTTCCTCTCCTATGATGGGATCAATATGATTCTTATTATATGACTTTATTTTGTTAATTAGGAATTACATATGATATAAAACTTAATCAAGCTATCCAATGGTAGTGAGAACTTCAGCAGTTTCTTTCATACTTTCCTTCCAAATGGAAGCACTAATAACATATATTTTTAAATTATGGTAAACAACAATTTTAGGAATAAACCCAGAATAGGATAATCTACAGACTTCTAGCAATAATATATTTTCCCAATGATTGTTATCCATTTCCCATAATGGAAGTCTTCAGAGAAAGATGTTTGTACTACTTACACCATTAAAAACATTCTAAAAACAACAAAAAAGATTCTTAACATAGAGTCCCTTAGTTTGCTTTTTAAAATATCTTGACAACTACATTTCAGTATAATGTCTTGGCTTCCTTCGTAATTTTATGGCAGTAATTTCATAACAGTTCATGGTCTAGAAGAAAAAGAAGTAAGTGTTGAAGATGATCTCAGGTGAGCTTTCACTTAAAATCAGCTTTGTATTCACAATAAGCCAAGGAAAAGGTTAAATATATTAAAAGAGTAAAATTGTATTTTATTCACTGAAAAATACTATTTGGAGAAGAGAGTCCACAGAATTCAACTAAATTTCCAGGGTATCCACGACAGAACAATATATAAATATACATATATATGTACATATATATGTATATATATATATGTATGTATATATGCTTTTTGCTGAGGCAATTGAGGTTAAGTGACTTGCCCAGAGTCACACAGCTAAGGAATATTAAGTGTCTGAGACCAGATTTGAACTCATGTCCTCCTGACTTCAGGGCTGATGCTCTATCCACTGCAGCACCTAGCTGCCCCTCTTTTATAATATATTTCTTCTTTTTCCTTTAGGAATGGCTTTCCCCAAAATTGTTTTGTTTCATTGTACTTTTAAAAAACCCTCATACATTCTCTGCTTTTAACTTTTTTGTGCCCCATACTGAATACTCTTTCATTCAAGGGCCACAGGTCCCACTGAATTGTAAACACCTATGGCACCCAGCATAAATATCTATTTTCTGAGCTAAGTGAAAAAAGAGTCATGTGCAGACTGACAGATTTTTCAGCTTTAACAAAGTTTGAAGATAATTTACTCAGTCATAGGAAAATTGTGATCTATAATGGTGTATGGAATACCCCATCTGAATAAACCACAGAATTTTAAAGTGAATATATGGAATATTGTTTTTAAATAAAAGCCCAACCAATCATTGCAATTGTAAAAATTGTTTTTGACTCAATTATATTGTGAGCTCTTTGAAGATCAGTGACTGTTTTTTTGCCTCTTTTTGTATCCACAATGTTTAGCACAGGGCCTGTGTAATTTAATCATAGGAATTTAATAAATGTTTCTTGACTGACTTTTACATGCAATAAATTCCTAGATTAATCTTAGTATTGCGTATTTTCGACAAAATATTTTTGTCTTGAACATTTATATAAAGCATTTATATTTAGTTTATATTATATTAATATTTGTTTATATGATAAAAATTTAGTTTTTGCTATTTTGGTCACTATAATCTTCTATATCCTTTCCTCCAACATTTAAGAGGAACTAATGGTTTGATTTCTTATTTTGCTTCAATTCTTTGGCCACTGTTTTGAATTATACTGAACTTGCCACTATCAAATTTGAGGTCAAGTAAGTCACTTATTCAGTGAGTATTTTGGAAGGGAAGTATGAAAGAAACTGCTGAAGTTCTCTCTACCACTAGATAGCTTGATTAAGCTTAGACAATGCAATCATGATTCTGTAAATGAGACATTACATGTATTGCAGTACTCTGTTAGCCTTGAGAACCTATGCGTGACAAATTCATTTCCTAGTTCCATTACTGGAACTGGTCAGCTAGATGATCACCATTTTAACTAAAGGAGGTGGTGAATTCCATTTAAATCCACTTACCATCTCTCTGTTTTCAGGATTTTCAGGAATTCTGATCCCTCCTCCACTCCGAGAAATGTTATCTTGTTCAACTTGATATCATCAGTAAATTTTCTTTCTTTTTTTTTTCTTCCAGACCTAGATACTTTTACTTAATAGTCCCCCCTCCAATTCCATGTGAAAATAGTTTTCTGCTTTCTTTTTGTAAGATTTTGATTTTTGAATTTTTCTCCCTCCCTTCGTTCACTTCTCTAAAACAGCAAGAAGTCCATTATAGGCTTTACATGTATAATAATTTTAAACATATTTCCATTAATCATGTTGTAAAAGAAAGATCAGAACAAAGAAGGAAACCTCAAAAAAGGAAAACAAAATTAAAAAGTCAAAATAGTATGCTTCTTTTCCTTCTAGTCTTTGTTCTTTCTTCTGATATGGATGGCACTTCCCATCCCAAATCTTTTGGAAATTGTCTCAGATCACTGCATTGCTGAGAAGAACTAAGTCTATGATAGTTGATCACCACACAATGTTGCTTTTACTGTGTACAGTGTTTCTCTTGGTCCTGCTCACTTCACTCAGCATTTGTTCATGTAAGTCTTTTCAAGTTTTTTTTTTGTTTTTTTTTTCCCTGAAATCTGTCTATCGTTCCTTATACTACAATAGTACTCCATTACATTCAAATAATTCAATACATTCAGCCATATCCCAATTGATGGGCAACCTCTCAATTTCCAATTCTTTTATCATTTTTAAGTCCATCATCCAAACCAATGGTAGCAAATTCAAATAGAAACAGATCCCTGGGGAAGAACGTTAATTTAGAAAATCACAAATTAATGATATCTATATTGTATTAAATTTTAATTTATTTTGCAAAATATTTGCCAGTTCCATTTTAATCTGTCTGGACTGTACTGATCCAAACTTTAAAAATTTAATTAATCCCCCAAATTATGAGATTATTAATAACTTCTCCCCCACATGAAGCCCTAGTTAATTTAGCACTCCAAAATTGTAGGATATAGGCTCACTTTTCCCCTGGTTTCTTGAAATGTCACAAAGGGTTGAAGTGAATGACATATTAAAGCCCAAAATGAATGTTTTATCTATTGCTTTCTTCTCTTTTATCAGTCCTGCTATTTAACCATAGTAGGAAATGTAGATGCTTTGTCAAGAAGAATTGATTCATTCAGCCAATCAATAGAAATTATTTAAAGGTACACTGACACTGCTAAGTGCAGAAAACAAATACATAGTCTTAAGTTGCAATACAGCTTAAGGGATACAACCACATGAAATAAAGCTACAATGAGATTTTATAAAGCCTTAGATGCCAGGTAAGACTTTGTATTTTCATATGGTAGGTAGAATATTTAGTAATGACCAGGCAAGGGTGATGTTGTAACTCATGAAGAGTTAAAACACATATTTAAAAGCCTTTCTCTTTCCAGAGTGACACCATATAAATGTTTTCCAATCCATTTAAAATATGGGAAATATTGTTGTCCATTTGTTTTTTATTCCAGATGCATTTAAAATATGTTCATGGTGAGAGATGAAAGAACACTGGAGATATTGAATAAAATATATGTTCAATTTCATATAAAAATCAGAAAAAATAATGTATCATGCACCCATTCCCACACACCCCATCTCCCCCACCATTTTGTTTTTCTTGTATAATAGAGGCCCCTTTATGGTAATTTTGTTTTTTCCCTATATCCAAAGGCCATTCCAGGAAAACTGCATTGGTAGAACTCTATAATATAGAATAGACTATGGGGTCTCAAGAGCCTTGTTATTAAAATGCAAGTTCTGATTGTATCTCCAAGGTTGAAGAGGCTTCAAGTGCTGACCCAACAGTCTTTATGAAGCGCTCATGAGCTTCATCAAAAGAAGGAATTTCCATTCTGATGAAACTATGGATTTTTGAAGTATTCAAGTACTAAAATATTCAAAGACTCTAAGCTGTTATATTCTCTCCCATAGCCAACATAAGTGACTTTCTTTAAGAGACAGTAATTTCCATTTTCTTTAATGCAGAAAATACTCTCTGGTAGAAACTTAGATAACCGGAAAGTATGTAAAGAGACGTGGAAAAAAAAGGTCCCAAAAGTTCTGAAAATAATGAACAATAATAAAATAAATTAATATCATATAAAATTTATGTTGGTTTAGAAGTAGCTTATAGTACAATGTGAACTCCTTAAAGGCAGAGACAATTTGATAGATATTTTCATAGCCCTAGGGGCTATCATAGCAACTGACATAGATCATGAACTCAGTAAATATTTCCTGAATTGAATTGTGAGCTCAGATCCATCCAGAAGTTCTTGATAAAAATTCTCTGAATTTTCTATTTTTCTGCATCTGTGTTGTTGCTATTTCCAATAAAAAAGACCTTTAAATATTTTTAATGAAAGCAAAATTTCAGTTTCTACATACTTCATAGATAAATTGAAGTTTAGAATGTGAGACTTAACTCATCTCAAAAACACATGGAAAAAAAAAAAAACTAATGTATAATGGGAAAGCACCTATGGAGAATATTGTAACTGCTTTATAAATATGGTAGGAACAATATTCAAGCTCCTTTTCCCATGCAAGTTAGGCTATTTTTTTTCCTTAAAAGGTATTGAAACCATCCTTAAGACTTGACTGGCGGGGCAGCTAGGTGATGCAGCAGTTAGAGAACCAGCCCTGAAGTCAGGAGGACCTGAGTTCAAATCTGGTCTCAGATACTTCCTAGCTGTGTTGACCCTGGGCAAGTCGCTTAATCTCAATTGTCTCAGCAAAGAAAAAAAAAAGACTTGACTGGCTCAGGTTGGGTTTTCTGAGTACAAAACAGTCCTGACATGGCAGTGCTATCCTGGAACCCTTATTATCTGGATGCTGAGTTTGGATTCACTTGAGCTTAGAGATTCTGAGCTGCTATAGGACTAAAGCTGAACAGATTTCCCAACTAAATCTCAAATCAGTATGGTCAGTGCTTGGGAATGGAGTCAAGGGGAATTCAGGGAAGGGGACAACAGGAGACTTGAGTAGGTCAAAACAAGAACAAGTCAAAGCTTCCTTACAGATAAGAAATGGGACAATGCCCATGAGTAACTGCCCTTGCCCTTCCAGATGGCTTCCAATAGTGAGATCCATTCTCAAAACCCAGCCCAGATAGACTCCCTCCGGGTACCCTCTCTACTGCTTGGATGTGGATGAAAGTGGACACATCAGTAAAGGTAGTGTCACTCAGCTCAATGAAATCTAGGTGTCCTCAATGCCTAAATGTATTGAATATTCTATTCTTGCAATGCCTATGTAACTCTCCTTTTATTAATGGCTGAATGCCCTATGAGTGTCTTGTTTGTACCAGTATAAAATCTAAATTAGCAACAGGAGACAGTCCTGAGACAGGTCTAATCCCTGACAATAAAGCAGCTATCTCAAGATATCATGACACAGTGGATATATTTTGGTCAAGAAGATCTTAATTCAAATTCTGACTCTGACACTTAACTAGTTATGTGACCTGAATGGATTCTTAATCTCTCTCCATCTCGCTTCATCTATAAAATAGATAGCAATAGCATTGATATCCCTTGGTTTTATAAGGATAAAATAAGACTAAATGTCAAGCCTCTACAAACCTTCAAGAGCTAAATAATTCTTACTGTTGTTGCTGCTACCTCAATTGCATTTCAGCTGCTGACACTTAAGGCCCTATGAGCAACAGTTTCCTTTATAACATGAAGTCTATGATATAGAGTTTAGACTGATTTTTCCTGAACATTGGCAACTAAACCAGTGCTTCAATTTGACTCATCAAGAATTTATGAAATGCCTATGTACAATATACTATGCCAAGTATTAAGGGGATAAAAACAAAAATGAAACAATCTCTGTTTTCAGAGTGCTCATATTGGAGGTGGGTAGGAGAGTACGTATTCCAGAAAAGCAAACACAAAGTAACTTGAAGAGGAAAATACTAATATAGTCCCTGGGGGCACACTTTATCCAGTTTGGAGATGGCTCCTCCAAGAAAAACTCTCCCAAATCCTATTTAGACCTGTAGGTCTATCTGCTTGAAAACTTAATTCACAATCCCCTATTTTATTAGTCAGTTAGATGATGCCATTCAAAGCTAAATCGTTTAATGAAATATAGTAAGAAAAGTAATGAAAAACTTTTATCATAAATCTAGGATGCATTTTTTCATAGAAAACATGGATCAACAATGGTGACTGCACAAATATAGTGAACATAAATGAAGAGGAACACGTGATGGGAATCTATATGGGTAGCATGTCAATGGAGAGACACACATACACACACACACATATAGAGAAGACAAACCAGAATAATACGTGTGTTGGAGGGCAACTCACAGGGCACTGTAGGATAGCTTCCAACATGTTGCCCATAAGCCAAGATGTTCCCACAATGCTGCTTCTGTTGTACCTGCTCTCTGTGGTCTCCTGTAGTTGAATAGTCTTTGCCAAGTATATGTTTGCGACATTTAGATTAGGCCACGTTTTATTCCCTGCTGATCTTGAATGGCATACAGCTGGCTGGTGCACTGCCAATCCTCTGGTCACTGCTGGTGGCTGTCTCCACTAGACACCACAAGGCCATAGACCCCCTTTCTGCTTCTACCTTCTGGCTTCAGCTAAATTTCTCAGTGGAGATATTACTTCATTCTCATGGTAGGAAGGAAAACTGGGTTTTGCCAATTGCCTTTTAGATTAAAGTCCGGAGGTAATACTCTACAGTTCTTATAGGAATTCACACATCCAATCATCATCCTAGGGTAAAAACCCTTAATGGTATTTCTTCCCAAATGAATTCTGTCAATTCCAAATCCCTTGGTTGTAGTATGTATTTCTTCTTCAAAAGAGATCCCAGAATCCAAGCTCTTTCAAGCACAGAAATAGAACTTAGCTAAATAATCAGTGCTTGCAAGCATTAAATCTATTCCTTAACCTCTTCTTCCTGCTTACCAAGGGCAGAGTCTCTCTCAGATAATTCAATATGACTCAAGGTTAGAAATCCCTTGCAGTTCTCTGTTTAATGTTCAGTCCCTAAACTATACCCAGTGAGCATCAATTTAGAAATTACATTTCCAATAAATTTCCAAAGGCTCTGTAGATCTGAGGTCCCCAACTTCAATATCCTTTTAATCTTCCATGAAAATGAATGGCGGTGAAGGTATAGGAAGCTTTATCCAGGAACAAAAGCCATTGGGTTCTTTTTGCTAATCCATATCTCTTCCTTATTGTGTATGTGTGCCCTGAAAAAAACCTTTTAAGAATTTAATACATGGGGGATCCCATGAAAAAGGTAACACTTATGCTGAACCTTATGGGGAGTTAGAGCCTCCAAGAGATGGAAGGGGGAAAGCCATTCTAGGCATGGAAACTAAGCAGTGCAAAGCATAGAGATGGGAAATGAAATGTTTTGTAATGGGAAACAGCAAGTAGGCCATTTTGCCTGAGATATTTGTTGATTTTTAATATCATTTGATTTAATTTATTATTTATTTGTATTCTGTGTGACCTTGGACTAATCACTTGGCTTATCTCTGGAAATTTTCTAGAATTTTACAAGATCCTAGAGAGGTTGTCATCTGTCTTAGTTGAAGGAATTCCCACACTGGGAATTTTCTATTCCAAGGACTTCTCAGATTCCTCTTTTAGTTGTATATTTGTCTGACTTTACCATTAATCTTCTGTGTAACTGGACAACTCACAAGATCTTTGGATTTTCCTTTCTTCATCCAGAAAATGAAGAGATTGGACTAAATAACCACTAAAGCTCCTCTTAGCTCTAAAATCTAAGGATTATTAATCAGATTTCAGTTTATATTTGTGAACTCCCTTCAGAACAAGGACTACTTTTCTGCCTTCCTTTGGATCCCCAGTGCTTAGTACAAAGCCTGGCACATTATAGTTGATTAATAACATTTTTTTTTCTGAGGCAATTGGGGTTAAGTGACTTGCCCAGGGTCACACAGCTAGTAAGTGTTAAGTGTCTGAACTCAGATTTGAACTCAGGTCTTCTTGACTTCAGAGCTGGTGTTCTATCCACTGTGCCATCTAGCTGCCCTTGATTAATAATAATTAATTATTGACTTGACTTATCTTGAGGAGTCTATGAGCAGAATAACTGTCATTTTAAAAGTGAAATTCTGAGTTACATTTCTTATTATCCATCTATTTTGTATCAATTAAAAACAAATGCCATTTTTGACTTCAATGAACACCAATTTTAGTCTCTGAGAAGTTTGAAGGAAACATTTGATTAAAAGAAATTTATTTTCAAAGGCAAAAGGAAAAGTACCTACCATTATTTATGAGGAAAAATGATATATATTAACATCTCATATGTAGCAGTCTTGCTCTATCATTCTTGTAGCTTTAAAAAGAAGGAATCTTACAGTCAGCTTCTTCTGATAATTTTATGAAGAAATTTCTTTTATGAACAGTCAATTTTCCGATGAAGAAATTAAAGCTATCTTATAGCCATATGAAAAAATGCTCTAAATCACTATTTATTAGAAAAATGCAAACTAAAACAACTCTGAGGCACCATCTCACACCTCTCAGATTGGCTAAGATGAAAGGAAAAGAAAATAATAAATGTTTGAGGAGATATGGGAAAACTGGAATATTAACATATTGTGGTGGAGTTGTAAACTGATCCAACCAGTCTGGAGAGCTAATTGGAACCAAGTGTTGATCTGGCAATAGCACTACTAGGTGTGTATCCTAAAAAGATCATAAAAAGGGAAAAGGAACTACATGTACAAAAACATTTATAGCAGCTCTTTTTGTGGTGATAAAAGAATTGGAAATTGAGGGGATACCCATCAGTTGGAGAATGGCTGAATAAGTTCTGGTATATAAATCTCATGGAATATTATTGTTCTATAAGAAATGATGAGCAGGCAGATTTTAGAATCTGATGTGATGCTGAATGAAGTAAGCAGACTTAGGAAAATGTCATACACAGTAGCACCAAGATTATGTGATAATCAACTATGATAGACTTAGCTCTTCACAGCAAAGCAGTGATTCAAGACAATTCCAAAAGATTTGTGATGGGATATACTATCTACATCTAAAAACAACTATGGGGAATGAAGGTTTCAAGAAGCATATTATATTCACTTTTTCAAAATTTGTTTTTTCTTTCTCATTTTTTTCTTTTTTTTCTATTTCTTCTTTGACAACATTACTGACATGGAAATATATTTGATATGATTGTACATGTATAGCTGATATTGGATTATTTGCTGTCTTGGGGAAGGAGTAGGGGAGGAATGGAGAAAAAACTGGAACTTAAAATCTTATAAAAATGAATGTTGAAAATTACATATAATTGAGGAAAAATAAAATACTATTAATTTAAAGAAAAAGAAAATAAATTTCTTTGAATGAAATCTTAGACTAGGCCTTATTCTATAGCACAAGGCTTCTTAAACTCTTTCCATTTGTGAGTCCCTTTTGCTTGAGGAAGCTTTACTGGATCCCAGATATCTAAGCATATAAAATGGGTATAAAAACCAAACATTAACTGATAATAAAGCATAATTTCACAATCCCAACATTTAGTTTCAAGATCCCATATGGAGTCAAGACCCATAGTTGAAAAAGCTTTGCTATAGAGGAATCAGAGATTGTTTTATGCTTACATATAACCTTATACATTATGGTATCTCTTCCCTGAAATCATGGTCCTCTTCTAGAACGACGGACAAATAATAACAATTTAATTCATCAACATTTCTATAAAGCTTTGAACTTTTCAGTTTTTTTTCCACATAAATCCTTCATTTAAATGAGACCACCCAACAATGTGTGCATATATTTACATATAGACATATGTATATGAATATATATGTAATCTATATGGATGTTCATGTAAACATATCAGATATTATTTCATTTTTTTACAGATAAAATTATCTAGAATGAGGTCTGTTAATTTGTCCAAAGACAGAAAACTGGTTGGGGGAAAGAGCTGGAAGCAATATCCTGATTGTCCTATTTTTATCTCCCAGTTCTTCCTGATACATCTCACTGCCCTCCCAATAGAAAATAATAGCTCACTTAAGGTATTATACAACAAAATCTGTCATCTTTCCCAACGTGCCTTGAAACCTCACTTAGTGATCAATAATAGCATTTATAGAGCACCTTCTAAGGGTTGGGCTCTGTGTTAAGCTCTTTACAAATAATAACTGATTTGATCTTTAAAACAACCCAAGGAGGCAAATACTATTATTGTTCCAAATTTACAGTTGAGGACAAATTTACAGTTGAGGAAACTGAAGTAAACAGATGTGAACTAGCCTTCCTAGAGTCACACAACTAGTAAGTGTTTGAGACCTGATTAAACTCAGTTTATATTATCCCTTTTATCGTGCCTCCCAGTTGCCTACTATATTACCCATTTCTGGGTAATTTCATTTTGAATTTTATCCAGTTGCTTTTAGTTCAGAGGCATCAAAAGATCTGTTACCTGTTCAATTCAATTACACAAACATCACTAGATATTTTAGAATAATGTAGGTTTCTTTAGGACTGAGACTATTTAATGTTTGCCACTGCTTGATGCTTACAACAGGCAGTGAGATGGTGTAGTGGATAGAGCACATGGTCTAGAGTCAGTAAGACTTACCTTTTTGAGTAAAAATCTGGACTCAGCCACTTACTAGCCACATGACCCCGGATAAATCACTCGATTCCTATTTGTCTCAGCTAGTCATCTGTAAAATGGGAGCCCACTGGAAAAGGAAATGGCAAACCACTCTAGTATCTTTGTTAAGAAGTCCAATAGACTCCATGGGGTCATGGAGTCAGACATGACAACACCAGAAGTGCTTGGAATGGTGCCTGGAATATAATGACTAACAAATGTTTATTGATCGGTTGTTTATTAGGTTCCTCCTCAGCTTCTAGGACTGAGCTCGAGATTTTGCCAAATACACAAAGAAATGTTTACATGCAAATGAGTTCTGTCCTTTTCAAAGCAGTCACTTTAGGAGACCAATTACAACCAAGCTGACATTGTGCAAAGCATTTATAGAATTATCTTCAGAGTCTGCAGCACATTATTTTAGAATATTCTTAGGGAAAGATGCAGAGTCTATCTTTGATATTTAAATTTAAATATTTTTAGTTTTTAAATTCTTGCAACAGTCAGGTATCACTAGAACTGTGACCACAGAGGAGGATGGATAATCTAGTTAAGCAATAACAACTTGTAGTGAGAAAGGAAATATCATGAAAAAGGAGAAAGTATTTCTTACTATTCCCCTCCTAATACCCTTCCCTTTAGTCATCCATCTTTCTTCCAGTTTGTTTGCACAATGTTCCAACTCCCAGCTTTGTATATTGGCTGTGCCCATGTCCCTCTCCTTTTTCTCCTTTACTTTCCATCAGGTTTCAGTTCAAATCCCACCTTCTGCAAGAATCTTTCCCCAGTCTTCCTCTGAGACTATTACCTCCAATTTCTCTTGTCTCCTTCCTATATAGCTCTTTGCATACTGCTTCTTTAGAATTAGTCTTTATATTGCAAGCTCTTTGAGGTCAGGGACAGTTTTTGCTTTTCTTTGCTACCTCCAGAGCTTAACCAGGCACGGGACACATAATAGGAGCTTAAGAAATGTTGAGTGACTTGTTGATTCAACTCAAGTGACTTGTCATTTTTTCTGTGTGTGAAAAAGAATTTAAAAAAATTAGTAAAATAAAAATTAGCCCCCCCCTTTTACTGAAGTGAAACTTTGACCAGCAGATCTCATTTAAATATATACATTTTAACAAACTAATTTGAAAATAATTCATTAATTTATAGTCACACCTTCTGGAAGATATTAACTCTATTATCTCATTTATGTCTCACAAAACTCTGCCATAGGTAGTTAGTTGTATTCGCTTTTTTAAGACTCTATTTCAGACAGATTAGTTGTCCCTTAAAAAATATTAAAGTAGATTATGAGATGTAATTGCCTCAGAAGACCAAGGCTTGTGATATGTTACCTGTGTATTATAACAACCATAATAAGAAGGGCTAATCAGCAAAGTGATCAAGTGTATCTAAATAAAAGTATAACCTTAGGTAGTCAGCTCCTTGAGGGCAGGGGAACTTTTTGCCTCTTTTTATTTTTATTTTATTATTATTTTTATATCCCCAGTGCTTAGCATAGCACTCAGCACTTTGTAATTGTTTAATTAATGTTATTAACCTATTGGCCAAATGAATTAACTATCTTAAGAGGAACTATCCTTGAATGTCCTTTCCTGATATAACTAGGTAATCTCTCTCTCTTTCTCTCTCTCTTTGTCTTTGTCTCTGTCTTTCTGTCTCTGTTTCCGTCTCTCTGTCTTTCTGTGTCTTTCTCTGTCTCTCTTTGTCTCTGTATCTATCTTTCTCTGTCTCTCTCCCTGTCTCTGTGCCTCTCTTTCTCTTCCCCTCGTCTTTTTTCTTTCTGTGTCTTCCTGTCTTTCTCTGTCTTTCCCTGTCTCTCTCTGTCTCTATCTATCTCTGTCTCTCTCTTTCTCTCTGTGTGTGTATCTTTCTCTGTGAATCTTCCTCTCTATCTCTGTCTTTCTCTGTCTATCTCTGTCCCTTTCTGTCTCTGTTTCTCTCTCTGTCTCTCTATCTCTGTCTCTGTCTCTTGTCTCTGTCTCTCTCTTCTTCCCAATGATATAGAATTATAGAAAAAACTTAAGGGAGCACTTAAAGAAGTACAAAATAATGTGGTATTAACAACAAACATGTGAGAGGCAACATGTTAACTGACATTATTTGATGTTACCTTAATGTATGGATAATGTATCACAGCTTCTGATGGAGATTTTAAACAAAAGAGTAGATATAACTTTATACAATGTTTTGCCGCCATTCCTTCCTAGAGAGGGGAGTGATGAACCCGACCGATCTGATTTCATTTCCAGGCGTTCAGGACAAAACAAACAGACTCTGTCATAAAGTACTTTCCCTTCAATTTGAGGAAACAAAACACACATGAAAGTAAATACAAAATACGTGCTAAATCAATACAAGGTAATATGGAGAAAGGCACCAGTAGAGAGGGATATCAGGAAGAATTTCATGTAATCTTTGGTACTTTGGAGGTTTGGAGGGAGCCAGCAATTCAGAGAATGAGATGAGGGGTGTGCCTCTAGAGTTGTGGAGCCTGTGTAAAGGAACAGACAGGGACAGAAATTGTATGTCATGGGGGAAGAATAGGAAGTAAACCAATTTGGTTATAGTGGAGGGGACACAAGTAAAGAAATATGAGATAATCATGGCAAAATCAGGGTGGAGTCAGACTGCAAAAGGTCAACATAGGTCCTTTGTAACTATATCCATACCTAAAAATACATCATTTCCTTTATTATGAACTGCACTGCTTCTCTCCTGACATGCTTTTATGATTAGATATTTGTGGATTAAATAATTTAATGATTAGATAGATAGATATATATTTATGGAAGAAACAGTGGCAAGTTGATGAACATATAAGTCTTTTATCAGACTGTCCCATAGCATGAAGAGTCTAAGATTTTTTATTATTATTATTCTCTTGGTTTATAGTCATTACACAGGAAACTTGGGGGAATGTCTATATGTGTGCACGACAATACCACAATCCCACAACTTCCATTCATGGATTCCTCACTTGCTCGCATGGAGTTTCAATTTTTTTAAGATCAAATTTTATTGAAATTCAACTCATAACAGAACTTTGGAAAATAAAGCCATTTAAAAAATTTTCAAAACAAGATTGCAATACAATTGCAGTTATGATTAGGTTGGTTCCTCCCATACTGCTTCCATTGGGCACTCTCCTAAGGTGCCAGGCTTGGGTCCTAGTAGTCTATTTTCTTGAAGTTTCACAGAGTTCCCACCAGATGGCATCAAGTATTTCTCTTCATTATACCTTCTTCTTGCATGGCTCCACAGCTTCCTGATGGTGACATCAAATGTTCCCTCTTGAAATCATTTCTGTTCTTGCAGTTTTGGGTAGCTCCCAAGATCAAGTATAATCTGCTCTTCCAAGTGACTCCCCTCGCCATTTTGAATAGCACATGGCAAGCAATTCCAGGTTCAGATTTTGCTCTTAGACAAATCGTCTCCCAAAAGAACATATTTTTGGTCTTTGGGCAAAATTTCCACCCTTTACAAATAAGCCTTGGAGATTGATCAGGATCTCTCAGCTACTCCTACTGAACTCTAGCCATATACACCAACAATAAAGCAAAAGTAACCAACCAACCAATAAGTCACCACCAACACCACCAAAACTTGCCCAAAGAGACGGAACTCATTCTCTTACCTCTTTATCAGAATCCTCAAGCTTCAAATCCAGGCTCAGCTAAAAGGACTGCAAATTTTGTTGTCCTTTCTCCACCAGATCTCTGGGAAAAGTGTCTGTCTTGGGGGGGGGCTTTCCTCAACTGTTTTAAAAGTGCAAAAATACTATAAATTCTCTCTATCTTTCTCAAATTCCCAAAGAATGTCTCTAAGGTAATAAGTGGGATTTTTCAAATCATCTTGGACTGTTACCAGCTGAAATTAGAGAGGAGAAGATTAATGGGGGAAACTGGACTTGTTTCTCTTTTTTTTTCCTAGCCTGAGTTCTTTAGAGAATATTATTCATGGAGGGATGGATAGGAGAGGCAGGTGAGAAACTTGTACCAAGCTTCAAGTATTAATCTCCCTAGTGCAGTGCATTATATTAATTGTATGTTTCATAAATGTTTATCCAATGAATGAATGAATGAGGAACTAGTAAATAATTTAATCCATGATGCGACTTTTAATTTGAATGAAAAATAATCTCCTTACTTTCAACAAGTATTGATTAAAAATCTATTTCTGACATTTTTAGATACTGATAAAACTTTAAATGTCATAACTCCTTGTCTTTAGGGGATAATACAGGAATGTCTTACATTTTTATAACATTCAATACTTGGACATCTCTAATGTCATTTTCTCCTTATAGTAACCCTGTGAGGTAGACAGGGCAGTTATATTTATTATCCACACTTGACAGAGAGGAAAACTGAAGTGGAAGTAGGTTAAATGAATTGCCTCAAGCTAGCATGAGTTCAGGCCATCATCAGGTCTTGCCTGGACTCTTGCAATATCCTCCTAATTGGGTTCCCTCTTTCTAGATTTTCTTCTCTCTCAAATCTTTCTCCTATAAAACAGCCAAGTTGTTATCCCTAAAGCATAGTTCTAACCCATGTCGCTCACCTACTTAAGAAGTTCACAGCTTTCAAGATAACATATAAATGACTCTTTTTGGCATTTAAAGCCCTCCGTAATTTGTTTCCAACTTTTTCCAGACTCATTTCATATTATTTCCCCTTTTCAAAGTAGCCCATTTGGTCACTGCACACTTTTTTGGACTCCTAATTCCATGCTTTCAAAGAGCTTTTCCTTCATACCTTGAAGGTTGTTTTCTCTTCATTTTTTCTTCCCAGGATACCTACTTCCCTTCAAGAATTAATACATATGGTACCTCCCATACTAAATTTATCATAACCTTCAGTTTCCCTAGTGCTTTGTCTTCATCCCTTAAATTATTTTATAATTATTGCAAGTGTAATTATGATAATTATAATTGTATACTTTATATTTATCACCATTAAACTCAATAAACATTTATCAATCAGACAAGTA
The DNA here is from genome assembly GCA_023553655.1 of Myrmecobius fasciatus. Classification (NCBI taxonomy): domain Eukaryota; kingdom Metazoa; phylum Chordata; class Mammalia; order Dasyuromorphia; family Myrmecobiidae; genus Myrmecobius; species Myrmecobius fasciatus. Next base: position 621,602 of record JAJPUD010000598.1, on the reverse strand, counting down.
TTCATTACATGTGTACTATATGAGAGACACTGTGCTAGATCCTGAGAATGTAAAGACAGAAATGAAGTAATTTGATTAGGTGATTTTATATACCTCCACCAGACTATATACTCCATGAATACAGGGGGTATGTCCCTTCTAATCCTATACTCTGCACATGATAGGAACCTAATAAATATTTGCTGAATGAGTTGTATTTGTTTTCTTTGATCTATCATTTTTGTTTTGTTTTTGATCGTTGTGACTAAGAATTGTTGACGACTTACTGGGGGTGTCATGTAGTGAAGTTCCCAGATTTTCTGGGTGGTGGCAGTAATTCAAAATTATGACATGTGTCATGTGACAATCCCTGTCACAAGTGTATGGAGAACAACAGAGAATATTTTTACTACTTGATTTGATGATGTTATTTACTTTGCTATTTGATACTGATTAAATGTTTTGATATTTAATTTGTTACCAACAGCCTGAATTGATGATACATAATGTGGTGGATAAATGTATTTATTCAATTAAAGTTGCACAAAAGACTTAACACTGAATCTAGGGGAGCAAGTTATTCCAGAGCCACAAAAAATTCATATTATATAGAGTTTGAAGACTTATAATGTGCTATCTTCACAACAATCATTTGAGTGAAATAATACAAATGTGATGATTCCTATTTTACTGTTGAGCAAACTATGGCTAATGAAGGTTTTATGTGGCTAGCACTACAGCTAGGTCTTGGGGATACTGATCCAGTGCTCTGAAAATAAATGAAAATAGGTAGAAACATATTTACATAGAAGATAACATACATAAGAGTGGATACTTTAAAAAAAAACAACAGTAAAATGTCATCAAGGAAAGAATAATAGATTGATGGATAGACATCAAGAATAGGAATAAAAGGTGTGTTGACCATATGGCAAGGATGAGAGATGATGGAAGATGGGCTTGTATACTATAATGACAACTTTGCAATATCAAGAGAAAGAGAAAAAAAATTTTTTTTCTAGTAAGTTCAGTAAACATCCTGTGGAGAATATGGTCCAAATTCACACAGGATTGAGATACCACTACACACCTCTCAGATTGGCAAAGATGACAGGAAAAGATAATGATGAATGTTAAAGGGGTTGTGGGAAAACTGGGACACCGATACATTGTTGGTGGAACTGTGAACAGATTCAACCATTCTGGAGAGCAATTTGGAGCTATGCTCAAAAAGTTATCAAACTGTGCATACCCTTTGACCTAGCAGTTTTTCTACTGGGCCTATATCCCAAAGAAATCTTAAAGGAGGGAAAAGGACCCACATGTGCAATAAGTGTTTGTGGCAGCCCTTTTTGTAGGGGCTAGAAATTGGAAACTGAATGGATGGCCATCAATTAGAAAATGGCTGAATAAATTATGGTATATGAATGTTATGGAATATTATTGTTCTGTGAGAAATGGCCAGCAGGATGATTTCAGAGAGGCCTGGAGAGATTTTCATGAATTGATGCTAAATGAAATGAGCAGAACCAGAAGATCATTGTACACAACAACAAGAAGATTATACAATGATCAAGTCTGATGGACGTGGCTCTCTTCAACAATGAGATGATTCAGACCAGTTCCAATTGTTCAGTAATGAAGAAAGCCATAGACACCCAGAGAGAGGCCTGTGGGATCTGAGAGTGGCTCACAACATAGCATTTTAACTTTTTTTGTTGTTGTTTGCTTGCATTTTATTTTGCTTCTCTTTTTTTTCCTGTGTGGCACAATAATTGTATAAATATGTATACATAGATTGGATTTAGCATATATTTCTACAAAATTTATATATTTATTTTTAGTTTTATTTATTTATTTTTGCTGAGGCAATTGGGTTAAGTCACTTGCCCAGGGTCACACAGCTAGAAAGCATTAAGTGTCTGAAGTCACATTTGAACTCAGGTCCTCCTGACTTTGGGGCTGGTACTCTATCTACTCTGCCACATCGCTGCCCCTTCCAAATGTATATTTAACATATATTGGACTACTTGCTCTCTAGGGGAGGGCATTGGGGAAGAGGGGGGAAATTGGGACACAGGGTTAATGTTGAAAGGCTAATGTTGAAGAATTGTCCACTGTTTTGAAAAATAAAAAGCTTTAATTAAAAAAATATGATAATAAAAGATTCACACAGGATTATCAAACATTGATGTATAATGATAGGGAGATTTTTTGAGGAAATTTTCAAATTGATGTGATCATAGATTGAGTATTTTTAATTTTAGGTGAAACCATACACTATTCCATCAAGTTCTATGAAAAGAATATTTTTTAAAAAATCCAAATGATGAGTTGATAAATACAACATATGTAATAAAAAAACAAATGTAAAAATTCAAGGGGGAATGTGATAGAAGTATTATTTGTGAATATTTTTTTCTCTTATCTTCTTTTCCTTCAATCTCTAATGTAGGGAAAGCTGGGCTTATATGACTCTTAAGGTAGATTTCCCTTCAAAAAGACAACACCGTGCTTGGGCTCTAAATGGCCTCAGATTTTAACGAAGTAAAGGCAAAGCAATTCTCAGTCATGGGCAGTTGGGACCTCTCAGCTTTGGAGGGTTTCTGAGGATCATGTGAGTGAGCATGTCCTCTCCTATATCATATCCTGATGATCAGATACATCTCCATTTGGAGGTACAGGGATATGCATAAAAACAAAACAAAACAAAACAAAACAAAAAAAACTAAGTGCTCTTGGATCTTATCACATATCGTGGATGTTTGAGGGCAAATAGATATCTTTTTGCTAAATGTTCAATGACTCTCCAATTGCTTAATTTCATCCCAGCTTGAAAAGACCTAAGAAAGTGCTTGGTGCTATAGATTCCTCTAGCAGAGAGTCATAGAGTCAATAAGAAAATGGGTTTTCATTTTTCACATGTACTATTTACTTATAGTTTAAGTTAAGTGCCTAAATTCATTAAGAGGAATGGGATGCATAAGTGCTCAGTCAATTCAATAGACATTTATTAACAGCTACTATGAATCAATTTCTGTATTAGGAATATGATGTCCTAGGGGGAAAAATCTTAGGGAAAGAAGGCAGGACCAGATCCAAAGCTAGAAGAAGAAATGCAATAACATGAGAGATAAACACTTGCGAAGGGGATTGCCACATGACACAAAAGGCTTTATCAGATTTGGAGAGACCTGCCATATCCTTGACTCATTGTCACCAACCAGAAAATCTTGGAACTTCACTATATGATACTCTCAGAGTATGGTCAACAATTCTTTTTGGGCACAAAGATACAACAAAACAATATGAAAATTTTACATCAGAAAAAGCAAACAGCCCACCAAAGTTCATAGAAAACCTTTCTCTAAACCTGTGTTACATCAGCTATTCACATAGGATCATATATTTAGAACTGGGAAAGACCAACCATATAGACCAGGCAGCAAGTAGCAAAGATAGGATTCATACACAGGTCCTCTCATTACAAATCCACCGTTCTTTCCACATCATCATGCTGTCTCCCCACTTGAAATTCACCTTAGTTCTTCACTTCATTGCACCTATTTAAAAAATAGCACTCGTTTTCAGCATTTTCTAGCCTGTTCATACCACTATGTCTCTAGCCTAACATCTTCTGGTAAAATAAAGAGGTAGTGTGGCTTAATTAACTATAAAATGCACCTATATTTAATAGATTTTGTCTGCCTTCTTTCTCCTCCATTTGCTAATTATATGTGAATTTGATATTGTCTGAATCTCAGTTGTTTTATTTGTAACACGAGAACAATGTTATTTCTCTGATCTATATTACAGGGCTGTTAAGAAGAAAATGTTTTCTAAACTGAATAATATACATTCATGCAAGCTATTATCATATATAAAAGGGAAGCAACAAAATATATCAAATCCTCAATGATAACCTACTCAGTAACTTTCTTTACAGATCTTAAAAATTAGTTATTAAAAAAAATCAGTGGTTTAGAAACACATTATTAGTTTACATTATTTTTGGGGGGAAAGATGGATTTTTAGGATGCAGTTTAATATTTACATTTCCACACTCTGATTACCAAAAATCAATTTACTGAACATGAAAAATATTCCTCCTAAGATCAATAAGTAATACAGGGATCCTATTTCAATATTACACAGAAAAAAAAGATAATCAATTTTTTTTCTAGCTCCAGGATTTATGGATTTCCCACTGATTTTTTTCAGTATGGGATTTCTATTTTTGCCACTGAGGAATAAGAGGCAATTAGTGGTCAATTAATTCTTTATTCACACCATGAAAATCCATTCTAGGCATCTACCTTGTTTTGTTCCTCCACGGCCATTGTCAATTTATTTAAATGGCATAGTGGGCAGAATGATTTTATATGATTATAATGTTTAAAGATGGACATTGCTAATATTACTACATAAGCTTATCATTATGCTATAAATTATGATCATCTGCCAAATTAGCTTCCCTGATGGTCCATTCTGTTGGAAACCTATTGACTGATTCTAAAACGAAGTGCCCATATGCTTTCATTTATAAGGGGAGGTTTGATTAGATTTTGGTATCATTGTGATAGGATGACTTTTTTTCTTTCCTCTAGGACAGTAAAGTTGGCAAAATCATGTGGGCTATTTCATGATAGGGGGGAGGAGTAGTATTTGCCAAGATAAAGACCAGAGTAGATGGGGAAAAAACTAAATATCAGAATAAACGAGGGGCTCCTAAATTTTTTTTGCATCATGAAACCACTTTGCAATCTGGTGAAGTTATGAGCTCTTTCTCAGAAAGTTTTTAAATGCAAAAATTCATAGTTTTGTAAAGGAAACTCTGATGAAATAGTTACATATATATACATATATGCATATATATACATTAAATTCAAGAACTCTGAATTTAAAACCCTATACTAAAGGTAATCATCATATGACAGACTTTTTACAAATTTTCATCTGAATCAGTACAAAATATGCAACCCAGGTCCACATCATCTTAAACTAATAAACATGCTGTTCAATCCACCACATAATGGAATGAAAAAATGGAGAAATAATGAAATAATAATTTTTTAAAAGATGGGAGATATTGTTTCTATAGCTACTGCTGAAGAACTCAGACTTTCTCAATAGCGAAAATACAGAGATTTCACTGACCCTGATATTCCTATCCCAGTGCATTAGCAACCTTGGCTACTAAATTAGACAGCCTCTTAGCTTCCTATTATCTTGATTGAAAGACCATAAATTTTTGAATCCCGCCCCCCCCCAACCAATCCATGACCTAAACATTTTTAACTTCATATCTATCAGTATCTTTTCCCTCCCAAAATGCATTTCCAACTAAATCTTTATAAGGGCAGAAAAACAGAGTTCCATTTCTCCCCCTAATTCTAGACTCATAAAGTGGGGAGAATTCCCTGATCCCCTAAAGATAAAGAACTCCCTATTCCCTACAACATTTTTTTGCCAGTAGTTGTGCTGTAGGAATTTCCTGGACTCCATTCATACACCAGCAACTTGACCAATGGGATCCCACCTGACACATTACAATAAGCTCCAGCTTAATCAATTTGGCAACTTTCTTTTTTTTTGTGTGTTATTATCTCTGAAGATAAAAGTTAACAAAAAAATTAAAAATTAAGATATGTGAGTCAAAATTCAAAAATGCAAGTTGAAGCATCAGTGGATGGTATGAAGTGTGTGTGTGAGTGTGTGTGTATGTATATATGTGTGTGTGTATATATATATTTTTTTTTGGGGGGGGCACAATTATAATTTTATTCTAGTGAGGTAACTTCCTCCATTAATGAAGTCTTGAATTTGAAGTAGGAAGAACAGTTACTACAATCTCATTTATTAGATAAGAATAAAAGCTCAAAAAAGGAAATGCTCCTTGCCCAAGGTTCCATAATCTCAGCTCTCCTTGTTTTTACTTCCTCTCATTCCTCAACTATTTGCAATCTGCTTTCATCAATGAATGGAAACTTCTCTCCCCAAAGTTACCTGTTGTTTTTGTACTGCAAAAGTTGATGGTGTTTTCTCATTCCTCAGGCTTCTTGAACTTACTGGCTGCATTTGACACTGTTGACTACCTCTTTCTCCTCTGGGATCCCCTTTGTTCTCTGAGCTTCTTTGACAGTGTGACTTTCACTTGCTACTCCTTCTCAATCTTCCATCTTTTATATGACTCTGAGGGTTCCTCAAAGTTTTCTCCTGAGTGTAACTATGATTTTTGTGCAAATGACTCCCAGATACACAGTCAATCCTATTCTTTATCCTGAGCTCCAGTCTTGTACCACCCTTGAACATTTAAAACTGGATTTGAAAATTCTTACCCTTCCTTATCCTTATGTATACAATAAGTTGCTAAATGTTGCCATTTCTACTTCCAGAAAGTCATGTTCATTTTTTATATAATAATAGGAATACATGTTACCTTCCTAGATGGAATGTAAGCTCCTTGAACATATGGATTTTTAAAATTTCTTTTTATTCCCATTGACCAACGGTGTGTCTAACATGTATTAGGTACTTAAAAATGCTTATTTATTCCCTGAAAGTCTCAGTTACTGAGAAATAGAGGAGTTTGTTTATTCAAAAATATCTGATTCTCCTTTACTAAATTAGGGAAGGAGAAAGGTTAATAATTACTTTGAGTTCAACTTCATTGTTTCTGAAATTGAAGTGTGCAGATAAATGACAGGAAGGTCCAGCTCTCTCAGTGCCCTCTTTCTTAATCTTCCCTTCACCTCCCCCATTAAATCCTTGCTCTAGCTGAACCTCTGGAGGCAGTTAGAAGTAGAAGACCACTTCTTTGGGGATATCTACTCCCTTTCCTCATTTTACCCTTATCATCAGACAGACTCATCCCTCAGATTCCATGAGACAGAAGATTTATTGTTGTTCATCCTTCTTTCTTGAAGAAGACCAATGATATCAGAAGTATGACGCCATGACTTGTGAGTAAATTTGGATTTAAGTAAGGCAGGGGTGTACAAAGTCATCGTCCTCATTCTCTCTTCCAGAGTCATCCTCTGTGTCCAGTGGCAAAACAAGGGTCAAGATGAATGGTGATGGCTTGGGATAGAAGAGCATTATTAAAATTGTTTACCTTTCCAGTGTAAGATGAGAATCACTAATCTAAATCTGCTCGGGAGATGGAAATGGAAAACAACCATTATTTTGTCTGTCATAGAATCATGAGGTTCTTACTCGCTCTTCTGCCTCTAAGTCCTCCAGACTGCTGACCCCTGCCATCTAACATATTCATGCACTCTAAGGAGTGATTTGTTCTTCATTCCACTGCTATACCATTAGAACTTCTACATCTTTAACAGGCACCCTGCAGATGAACTTTATTTTATGTATCTCCTCCATTTAGAATATAATTGACTTGAGAGCAGAGATAGTCTCCTTTCACTACTTATATAACACAATCTGGGCACTTAAACTGTAAATGCTCATTCATTCATTCATTCATTATTTATTCATCCAATCCCTCCACAGGTACTAAAGAGGAAGGCTTTATGACAATAGACATTAGAAGGAAAGAGAAATGAAGTTAGTAGGAAAGATTTTCTGAAAACCAAAATAATTTTGCATTAGTCTGAGATGTAGTCCAGTAACCCCTGTCTGGAAAGAGAAAAAAAAATAAATTAAGAGTGTCAAAATATTTTGGAGACACTCTACTTCCTAGAGCTAATGCCCAGCAAGCAGGTGTGTCCACTGCTAGACATAAAAACAATTCTTTGTGCTTTGGATGATCTCAGTCTCTGGCAAAGTGTATTGCTTTGACCAGCACCAAGTGTTCACTGAAAGAGTTATAATTTTTATATTAATCAATAACTGGTTAGATTTGTTGGAGCTTCCTCTATTTCCCAGGGACCCAAGAGGTATCCATCACACCTCTTGACATGCTCACGATCCCTGTTTCTTGTAATTGCTAAGTGAACCAAACCAAGTACTGCCATTCTAACTCTGGTTCTATACGCTGCTGAGAGGCAATCAACTTGGAGATTGTTCCCACAGGATCCAAGAATACTTGACATGAGACTGGGATGACAACTGTTAATCAAGACCTAAAAATAATTGTGTTGTAGTCCTGTTCACTTGTGGATTTTATGCTATTTAAGCCCTGGCTTTGCCTCAGCATGTTAAGCACTCCTCCTCAGGAGGACTTCCACTTGAAATCATTTTTCTTATTTTGAAATTAAGTAAACTTTGAATCCTGACTCTCCTGTTTAGTCTTCTCTGTTTGGCTCTGGCCATGAATAGTTAAAGGCCAGTTCTGATCTTCTTAACAGGAATCACTTGATCTTTCATCTAAAAATGAGTTAGAGCAGCTAGTCTTTGGATTCTTTTCTATTCCAATGTGTGTGGCACTATAAGATAACTTTTCCAACTCTCAAATATAGTTTTTAGAAAAAAAACACACCTTAAAGGATTATAAATTACAAAGCTTGCTGATAGACTCTAACTGAAATGCAAATATAAAAATATATTCATAAATCAACTTTGGAAATGATAAATATTTTGGATTTTACATAGAATTGCTTTCATTTAAAAGTGCAGTCAGTTGGACTTCACATAGATAGTAATACCATTAGGGTCATTAATTTAAAGATAAGTTTGATATTTTTTCTCTTCTGAGAGCAGCGATAAAAAGGTAAAATGGGAAAATAGCATTTAGAATTCTGATTAACTATGGGAAGAGCATCCCGATTATGAGAATTTTTGAACGTGAGAATGTGGAACATATTTTAGTAGAGGTTGCACAATTTCTTTCTCTAGGGATTGAATGCAAAGAAGTCACGAATCCTTTTGTTCTAGTATATTGTTTAGCCAAATGTGTGTTTATTGCTCTAACAGGAGAGTGTGGACTGTTTCCCTTATTGTTTAGCCTTTTCTTGTGATTGTGAGTCCTTGGGTTTCCTGGAGATTCTCCTCTAAGTTCTGGTTTCATGCTGCCTAGGCATATATATGCTAAGACACAAGAACAGAGCATTATTAGATTTCTGGGAGGAGGAAACTGGCATGGGAATGCCAGCAGAAGGGCGAGCCACAGGGCCATGGAGACAAACTTTGCTTATTGTATTCTTTTGCTTAGTGACAGTCCTACTGAAGTAACTATCTTTGGGGAAAATTGCCCACTGTGACATTCAGTGACCATGCTGCCAATGGAGGGGTCTGATAGAATTCCTGAAAGAGCATTAAGACTTCAAATTGTTCTGTAGTCACCTGAGGCAGTAAATAAAATAGATGAATATACTCATAATTAATACCTTATTAGGACTTTGATCTAGAGCAGTACCTTGAGGCCATATATTAAAAACTTTTACTTATTTATAAGAAGGAAACTGAGGTGCAGAAAGATGAATTCACTTGGCCAATATGACTTGTAACTTCCAAAGGCAGGATTTAAATCTCCATCCTCAGGATTTAAATCCAGTATTTTTTTTTTTACTGTACCATATGACCTTCATTGTTCAGGCAATTTTCATTTCTTCTTGGCTGCTACAGGAGATATAGATTCAATTCCATTAGATACATATTAGGACTAAGGAAGCCAACACCAGTATTCTAACACAAAGCCTGATACATAGTATTTAATAAATGCTTTCTCTATCTGGATTTCTCCATTGATGATATTGTTTTCATTAAATACCTATTTGTGTTTGCATGTAATATTCTGTATTCTTTTCTTTGAGTAATAATTTGTGGAAAGTCCTTTGGGGATAATGGCCTTCAGGAATCTTTTATACTGAGGAAGAATAGCAAACTCCTTATTGCTTTGATTATTTCCTTTCGAAGCTGATCATTACATTCACCCATTTGTATTTAAGAAAGTGATTTGCACATTCTAGGTGGTTGGCAAATAAATTTGTTAAAATGAAATGAATTAAATTGCGTTTCAAGATGTTATGTGAAAGTAGGAGAATTTCTTGATATGGCCACTTTAAAAATTCTGGATCAGACAAGTAGTACAGTCATATTTGAAGAAAAGAACATGCCCTAAAGGTTTGATATTTATCATAATCTTTCATTTTAAAAAATCACCTTGAACTTGAATACAAAAAGGCGAAAAAATACCATTTCTACTTAAATAGCACAATATAAGAGATTTTATATAAGCCACAAATTTAAATTTTATAATTTTTTGGAAAAAAACTAAGTAATACTATACATTGTTTTGAAAGCTATCCTTCTTTTCTACATTTTCTTCTAGTTTTCTAATTCCCTGCTATGCAGTTTTACTTTTTTTTTCTCCTTTCCTCTCCACCCTATCCTAGAGAAGGCTACCATTAGACAACAATTTGTGTGTATGCTATACATATTTTTATTTATCCATTCTTTCCCTGGATGTGTATAGCATTTTCTTCATAAGTTTTTTTGTAATTGATTTGATTATTTTTATGCTCAAAATGACTGAGTCATTCAAAATTGTTCTTAGAATAATATTGTTGCTACTGTGTACATTTTCTTGATTCTCCTCATTTCATTCTTCATTATTTCATGCAAGTCTTTCCATATATTTTTTTAATCAACGATTTCCTCATTTCTTATAGCATAATAGTATTCCATCCTGATCATATTTTGTAACTTGTTCAGCCATTCTGCATTTGAGGGGCATCCCTGTAAGCTCCAGTTCTCAGCTACCACAAAGAGAGCTGTTATAAATATTTTAAAACATATAGGTTCTTTTCCTTTTTCTCTAATCATCTTGGGAAGGAGATCTAAGAATGGTACTTCTGGGTCAAAGACTAAACACACTTTTATAACTCTTTGAGTATAATTCCAGATTCTCTCCAAAATGATTGGATCAGTTCACAGTTCTACCAACAGGGGATTAGTGTCCCAATTTTTCCACAACTCTTTCAACATTGGTTGCTTTTCCTTTCTGTTATTTTAGTCAATCTGATGGGTATAAAATGATATGTCAAAGTTGTTTTAATTTGCATTTTTCTAATCAGTTGTGATTTAGATAATTGTATAGGACATTTTATAGCTTTGATCTCTTCATCAAAAAATTCCCTATTCATATCCTTTGACCATTTATCAATTGGAGTATGACTCATATTCTTATAATGAGCATTATATTTTTATCAAATTTTTTTCTGCATCTATTGATATAATCATGTTTCTGTTATTTGATATTAATATGATCAATTATGCTAATAATTGTCTTTATGTTCAACCATCCCTACATTCCTGTTATTAGTCCCGCTTGATCACGTCACAATTTTGTAATATTTTGATGTATTTTCCTAGCTAGTATTTTATTTAGATTTTTTAGATATCATTATAATAGGATTGAGTTTCTTACTTTGTATGAATCTATTTATTTCATGTATATTTAACACTAGATCTTTTCTTCAGAAAAAAAGGAATAAATGATTGTGTAGGAAAAGAAATATGTACACATAATGTGTAAGATAGTGTTTCTTTTTATGTTTTTTTTTTTACAAAGTCTGTATATGAGAGACAGATATACACAGAGAAAGACACAAAGAAAAAGAAACTGAGAGACAGAGACAGAAAGAGATGCACTGAGAGAGAATAACAGGGAAAGGAAAAGATATCTATATTTATATGTGTGTGTCTATCTATCTCTGTCTAGATAAAAATATACATATACATGTACACACATATACATATATATGTGTATATATATGGGGAGAAAGAGAGAGAGAGGGAGAAAGAGAGAGAGAGAGAGAGAGAGAGAGAGAGAGAGAGAGAGAGAGAGAGAGAGAAAGAGAGAGAGATTAGGAGAGAGAGAGATTGGGGAGAAGGGAAGACAGCATTTATGTGAAGCGTTAGCTTAGGAAAAATATCAAATTTATATATTCATTAGAATAATACATGAATCCCAGACAATAATGACATTTAACCAGGACTCCCCATAAGTCATAGAGTACCTATAAACCATACTTCAAAATAAATATATAAATGTGGAAGACTATAGAAAGCATATGAAGAAAAACAAATTATAGTGATTTCTACTAAAAAGGACATTTTCCATAAGGAGTAATGTTTTCTCTCATAATTCTCTGTCCAAATCAATATTTAGAAGTTCACACTAAGAGATGGTTGGGGAAGGAAGATATTGGAACAATGAGAGGGAAATAAATAAATAAATAAAAGATATATCCGTCCCTTACTTAGTTGTGGGAAGAACTGGTCATGATGGGATATTGTGGGATTTAACCAGGCTCCATACTTGTAGGAGAGAAAAAGGAGAGTGGTTTAGAGCTTAAAAAACAAAATCAAAGCTATTGTTTGCAAAGCAACAGTTGTTATTCTTTAAGAAAATTGGCAACAGAAAAAATACATACTGTGCTCAATTAAAGCTGTGTGAAAAATGTCCTTGGTTCCATTGAATTTATGCTGGGATCAAGGAAGGCAGTAGAGTATCAGAAACACATTTAAATACCTTTTTTCACACCACTTAGTGCCATTTAAAATAGAAGCCCTTTAGCCAATTTTTGTTTTTGATTTGTAGCCATTGTTAATCAATTACTCAAATTGTTCCCCAAATGAAGTTATTTTGATTTACTTCAGATGCTGTGATGTGGGCAGACTGCTGAGTATCCCCTCCAAATTCACTTGACTGATTATAGAAAACAGGTTCTTAGTACTGAAAATGTAAAATGCCTGTATGTTCAAATATAGTTCTGTTGTGTTTGCTGCTAATTGTATGCCAGAAAATGCATGATTAGAGCGGCAGTGACATTGCCCAATCACTGAGGTCAAGTACCAGGTCACACATCATCATCTCCGCCACAGGCCTTAGCATCATTCCTTGAATGCACTCAAGAAAGATTTCTTGATTTGATTCTGAAGCCCACATCCCATCTGACAAAATCTATTTCCCTTTGTTGTTACAAAAACAGAAAATTCACATAAATGGATAGCAAAAAGCTGAAGTAACCATGAAAAAATATGCATTTTACAAAATGTTTGAAACAGAAATTAGAAAGGATTCTGAAAAAGAATAAGTGACTGCTACTGGGGACTGTCTGGGTTGCTTATCCGTCAAATTGTTAGCTATTCTCTGGGTGTTGCAAGATATAGGTGCCTGTAGGAAAATCTCAACCCCTATTCTCTTCAGCAGTTTTGCTCAAGCCCTTTTCTTTCAGGTCTCCTTGTATAATTAGCTACTTAATGATATAAGCTTTGGGTATGAATTGTACTGCCCCAGGAAGAGTTTCTCAGAGTAGTAAAGGCAATAAAAGGGATTCCCAGATTACTTTTTGTTTCTTCAATAAAAAACAAACCAAAAATAATCATTAATAGCAATAGTTAACTTTATATAGTTCTTTAAGGTTTTCAATGCATTTTACACTTGCTAACTTACTTGATCTTTACAATGATTGAAGAAGATTCACTCTATCACAACACCCAGCACATAGGAAACACTTAATAAATGCTTATTTCTTTCTTGCTTGCTGTAAAAAAATTAAAAAAAAAGATTCTTGTATTGAAAGGAAGGTTGATCTCTGAGATTTGATGATTCTATTCTAAATGTACCTTCCAAAAGAACTTATATTAAGGATTTGTAATCTTGGAATTTTTGAAACTCATCCACTTGCTTTAGTATTAAGAATTATAATTTTATGGAGTTAAAAATTTTCAATTTTTGTTGTTGCTGATAATACCATCTTGACTGATAAATTTAATTTATATAGACTTTTAGTTATATCTTCTGATTAAACAAATAGCATTTCTAAAGATTTATTTTATTTTTCATGTGAAAGACTATGTCTTAAATTTCTTCCTCTCGAATTGGAAGAGAGATCATAGAAACATCCCTGACTTCCAGGTTAGAACAACCTTTCCATCATGACCTTTTTCAATTGAGTTGCTCAAGTGCCTCTGAAATTGGTAACTGAACTTGTGTCATTTCTCCTCTTAACTTTGGTTCTTTTAGAACTTTTAAAGATATTTTGAAGTCTTATATTTTCTTTTTCATTTTCAAGGAATGGCAAAATGGCAAATTATGCAAAGTTCATCTTCAAGATAAACAAGATAGATCTTGGGTTTGCTAAAATTACTATTATTATTTTATTCTCATCACAAAGAACTTCAAGTACAGCAAACTTCCTTCCTAAAGGCTGAAATGTCTTCCCAATTTCTAGAGCAAAAATATAAATCTTAAAAAAAGCATAATTAAAAATTTAAAACAGTAGGTCAAGAACATTTTTTTAGCTTCAACAAGAAGTCATTCTTTAATCAGTTTTCACAGATTAAAAATAAACATTCACCTATGATCCATGTTCTGAGAAAACAACTCTTCTTCTTGTTGTGTTATATTGGAACACCTAAAGATCCACTATCAGCATAGCATGTGAATTCCATTTTTTGATTGGTTTGTCCAAATTGAACTCTTCAGGAATTAGCTTTAAATATCAATCACCTTATGAATATTTAAATTTAAGAAATGTCAAATTAAACAGTTGCTCCTCTTGTTTAACTTTAAGGGTCCTTGAGAAATATCAGAGAAAATGAGATCATCCTAGGTGCCAATTTCAAACTGTTTTAAAAGTATTACAAAATATCCTAGGGATAATATTGAGAACTAAATTTTATTGGAGTTTATTTAAAAAAGAAAACTTTATTTTTTAATTTTATTTTTTAAACTCAGCTAAATTTTTATTATTAAAATATGTAAAATAATAAAATAAAAATTAATAAAATTAATATGATTTTAATTATAGCTATGCATATGTATTTGCATATGTAAGCCATGTGTGTATAAAAGTAAAAAAAAAATTGGTCCATTGGAAAGAAGGATTAGTTCAAAGTGGAAAAAGTTTTGAATTTGCCATTAGAGAATCTGGATTTGAATCCCAGTTTTTCTCCTGTCTAGTTTTGTGACTTCAGGCACGTCATTTGCCTCTCTAGGTCTCAGATATCTATTGGGCTATACCAAGTGTCATTATCCCTGATATCTGAGTATGCAGAACTAAGTGATATTTAAGGTCCTTTCTTGTTCTGAGTTCTATGACATTCAACAATTATTTAGTGAGCTTTGGAGAGTGTCCACAAGAATGGACTGAAAATAGATGTGACATTTTATTACAGGGCATGCTTCTGGCCTATTTTTTTTTGGCTTCATGGTTGTATTTCATGGTTATTTTTGTTGTTTTTTAAAAAATCAGATTTTTAAAATTATTTTTAAAATTCCATCCATTTGGGAAGAAAATCCATATAAAATATTAGAATGGAAGCACTCTGACTAAACTCTGGATTTAAAATTAAATAAGTTAAGAAAATTGTTAGGTCATTATTTGTTTTTAAAAAGGAAACAATAAAAAAATCTGTTAAGGATTCTTTTACATATCAAAATCTCTTACTGCACTTAAAATGAGATTTTTAAAAAA
Organism: Myrmecobius fasciatus; assembly: GCA_023553655.1. NCBI lineage: Eukaryota > Metazoa > Chordata > Mammalia > Dasyuromorphia > Myrmecobiidae > Myrmecobius > Myrmecobius fasciatus. Next base: position 606,240 of record JAJPUD010000598.1, on the reverse strand, counting down.
CAAGATCATTAATTCAAAACTTTTTGGTTGTTGTAAAGTAAAATGCCTTCAGTGAAAAAATGAAGGGCCACACCGGAAAATACTTCATATTTCTCTGAAAATGGTCCCTCTACAAATGCAGAGAAAAAAAAATACATTTAGGGCTATTCAAATCCCTTAAGATTATTAGCTTTGAACTAAAATAACCCAAACAAATCAACCTCTTCCACAATGGAAACCAGTTCTTTTGTCTTTCTATACCTATTAACTTCAAATTATTTTATTTCAATATGTTCGGGATCTTTTTTTTTAAAAGGGTACTCCTCTCAATAGAGCAAAACACAATCACTATTCCTTTGTAGACAGTAACCACAGAGACTATAGTTAAAAAAAAAATCACTATCTAGTAAGTCATATGAGATGAATTTAGAATGGTCAACCCCTCCAAATGTAACTGACAAAGCTGGCCCTTGGTTTCAGGGGACAAACTCCAAACATGCCCCAAATTTATACTCTATGAATATAGGTTTGGAGAAGCAAGGATCACCTCTGTATTTTTAATCGTCTTTCTTAAAATCTCTAATGCCAAGTAAGTCTATTAATCTAGAAACTTCTTTTGTTTTTCCTGCTTAACAGCAATTTAGAAGTAATTTGCCTTTCCCTGGACTGATATTCTACTTGCTTTTGAGTGATTCTACATTGCCACTAATTTTGATGAGTTGGATTGGTTTATTTGCAAAAAAAAAGTACGTTTTGATTTTATTCACTAAGTGCCTCTACTAAGTACAGAACTCTATATTCTGAAATGGTCTCATATTGTTTTTTTCCTCTGTGGCAGAGGAATTCTTAATATGGAGGCTATGGATCTAGAGGAACCTCCATAATTATCAATAGCATCAATAGCGATCAAACCTTATCAATAGCATGTGCCACAGGATATCCAGCCTATAGTTAAATAGCCCTGTTTGCAAAACACTCAGGTAGTTTTTGGCAGCAAAGACTCAGGCTGATGGTTGTTTGCTTCTTTCAGGGATATGCTTATGGTTCAATGAAGTCATGTGAAGGGGGCAGGCAGGCAGCAAACATGTCGTAAGTGCTTGCTTTGAGCCCTGAACGGTGCTAAGCTCTAGAGATGGAAACATAAGCAAAAATCCAGTCCTTCCCCATGAGAAGGTTACTTCTGAAGGGTAAAGATCACATAGAAGCATAGAAGATCTGGGAGGGAGTGGTGGCAAAATCCAGAAAATCAATAGAAAAGCCCAGAGAGAAACAAGGGACCAAATGGTGACCTTCCCAACACTGTCCCCAAAGTCAGGATCCAGTGATAAACTTAGGAACTGGAGAAGGTGGGAATGGGAATGGTTAAGGTGAAAAGGCAAAGGGTGGTAAATCCAGTACAGCTGGGAAGAGCATTTGAAACCATTTTTATTTTTTAAATTGGACTTTGAAAAAAACAAAACAGAATTTGTTGAATCACAGAGTTTACAAAGATAAGCAAAAACGATAAACATCTTACTTGTCTTCAAATCTCCCTAAAGAGTTTGCCAATAGATGTATATTTTGCTTTTTAACAGTATCTTTCACAAAACCTAAATCACATGCCAGTAAAGCATTTTATTATAGCTTTCCTAGGAGACAAAGAAAGTCCACTCTCTGGAATATTCTGAAACTAAGAAAAGTTTTTATGACATGATCTTGATTTTGTTCACTATCTGTGCAGAAATCTACGTTTCAAAATAATGGTGCTACTAATAGTGTCCACTCTAAAACTTAACTGGAATTTGTGGGATGGATTTGAGAGTCAGTGGGGATAATTTTTGGTGTAGGAGCACTGTAATTATTTTATAGCTTGCATATCTCAAGGAAGACTAGAAGCAGAATTCATAGCAGCCTCCCATTTGTCTTTAATAGAGAAATAAATCTGGTATAGCTGTTGGCACTCATTAATGCTAGTAATATAAATTCTGTAGTTACCTTCAGCAGCGGAGAACAGATTAAAATTTAAATATGTGAAGTTTACTTATGCTACTTTGTCACCTGAGAGTTAGGATATGAACCACTCTATGGAGTCTGCATCTGGTTCTGGACCAACTTTTTCACATTTTGGCAGTTCTGTCTAGACCTTTCTAACCTTTCTGATAGGTCTATTGAAAGGTACTTGACAAAAAATTGCCCTCACAGACTCACGCGAGACAAAAAAAGATTCTGCTTCTTGCTTGACAAGGCTGAAGTATTCTGGGTTTAGTTACTACTGAACAACCTCATTAATTCAGGTGGCTGGATGGGGGATTTGGAAAGGTTAAAGTTTACTCTTCTCCAAGCAAGCCTCTTCATTATAGGGAGTGCAAATTAATAGTCCCAGGGAGATTGCAGGAGGGATGGGACCATTTAAATCACTTAAGAGAACAACTGTTTTCATAAATCTCTAAAATGCTTTAGAAGCACTTATGGCCATGCAAATAAGAGATAACCCAATTTCAGTTCTTATCTTTGCAAACCAAGTGTCCTACTAGGTAAGGCTTTTGGTAGTCTTGGCTGCATTACTGAATATGCTAAGAACTTCATAAAAAAGTGATAAAACCACATCAGAATGATGTAACCAAGTCCCTGGGATGCACACTGATGACATGTAACTTGCTGTAGTTTTTGGTTTTTTGATGAAAAAAAAATCATAAATTCAAGGTTTTTTCATGAAAAAAAGTTATAAACTCAAGGTAGGAGCACCAAATCCCTGATTTGGGGGAGTGAAAGAATATTGAAATTTTTTGTCAGTCAATCAATTGACTAATCACCAATCATTTTTTATATTTCCTGTGCTGGATAATGAAGGTACAAAAACAGAAGCCAAGCACTCCTTGCCTTCAAGAAGCTAATGGGGAAGCAACCTGGTGGCAGGTGGCATGTGCTGGGGGAGAAGGGGACAGGGAAAGATCTGAGGCAAAAGGTGGAACTTAAATGGTTTTGAAGGCAACCAAAGATTTCAGGTGACAGAGATGACCAAGTAATTAATACATACTGGAACCTAAACTGTGTTTTGAAGGCAACCAAAGATTTCAGGTGACAGAAGTGACCAAGTAATTAATACATATTGGAAATTAAACTGTGTTTTGAAGGTGACCAAAGATTTCAGGCAACAGAGATGACCAAATAATACATATTGGAGCTTAAACTGTGTTTTGAAGGCAATCAAAGATTTCAGGCAACAGAAGTGATCAAGTAATTAATGCATATTGGAACTTAAATTGTGTTTTGAAGGAACCAAAGATTTCAGGTCAAAGAGATGACCAAATAATACAAATTGGAGTTTAAACTGTGTTTTGAAGGCAACCAAAGATTTCAGCCAACAGAGGTGATCAAGTAATACATATTGGAGCTTAAACTGTGTTTTGAAGGCAACCAAAGATTTCAGGTCAAAGAGATGACCAAATAATACATTCTAGGCATGGATGCAACACCCATTCTCTCCAAAGTCTATGAGACAAAAGATGGAGACAGTGAGAAACCTAATTTGGCTGGGCCTTGGTTGGGAAGAAGGGAGGTAATGTATAAGACTGCAAGACTAGGTTGGGAAAACACTTAAATATCAAATTAAGGAAAACTCCTTTAAGGTAGTTAATTTAAGTGCTAATTGAGAATGCCTGAAGGTCTTTGAGAAAGGAGGTGAGTGACATAGTCAGATCTATTGCACTTTAGAAAAATATTTAGGGGATCTAATGTGGAGGGTGGATTGGAGAAGGGAGAAACTTGAAGCAGAAAGATTAATTTTTTTGCAATGAGGCTTTTGCAATGAATTAATTACTCTATTGCTATGATTCTTTAAATTGGTTTGTTTCTATCTGATACATCAAGGAGAGGAGGTGTAGAGAACAGAGGACTATTCTTGGGATTCAGATGACCTAGAGTAAAGTCCTGCCTCACACACATATTAGCTGTGAGACAGTGGGTAAAGCTGTAACTTCTCCATGGCCAAATAAACTCTCTAAATTACAAATGAGTTGTTGATTTACATAGTGGAGAGACTTATCAACAACTGGAAATTCTTTCACTGATAAAATCAAAGGTCTGAACTAATATATATATATATATATACATATATATATATATATATATGTACACACACACATATATATATATCCCACAAGACACAAAAATGAGTGCTCCAAAGAAAAGTCCATCCTTCAATGCTTCTGCATGAGATGATGAGGCAAATTTCCCAAACCTCATGTGAATCCAGGGAGTGCTTTGCTTAGAGGGCTTATGATAATCAAGCTGCTCTATTATAAAATTGCATGTATCTAAGGGCAGAGATGTCAAGTGCATTTTGTAAGTCAAACCTCCTAAAGTTGCACAGCCTCCCCACTACATCCACGGTGAAATGCTTGTTAAAGCCATTCAGAAATCCTCTTAATTCTATGGTTTATTATACTTGCTTCTCATCTTATTATTGTCAGTTTATATATTTGAATAATATTCCTCATAGCCTCTGAGTCTTTGGAACTCAAAGCTTCAATGAGCACACAGAGCAGATATTAAAACCCCAGCTTTGACAAAAAGCAAGCTCCTGCAACAAAAACATTCTGCTAATGGAGAACAAACTGACAAGTCAGAAGTCTTTCTCTAGCCACCAAGCTTCATTAAATCAAAGGTAATAACAAAATCTCATGCCTGACAATTTGTATCTCTCATATTTAATTTAACTTTTTTTCTACACCATCTACTGCTACTATTTTATAGCTATCTGATTTTCTATTAAATATAAAAAAGTGAATTTCTAGTCCCTAGATCCAAAGATCAGGCATTATGCTCCTTTCTAATACAAATTTTGAGACATCAACATTTTTCAGCTTGGTTAAGCTCTTTGTCACACAATGAAACAAGAAGACACAGTCTCTCCTTATGATTTGTATTACAGTATAGCATGTTTGCAGTGAAATGCCTCTAAAGGAGAAGTACACACACATACATACATTTATATGTATTCACATATATATATATATATATGTGTGTGTGTGTGTGTGTGTGTGTGTGTGTATTCATATATACACACATGTCCATTAATGCCATTTGGGTTTAATTTGTATTTCTCATGACCACATTTAAAGTTAAAAGTTTATAAAAAAATTAAAGTTTTTCAAGGCACTGCTTCCAAGTAGGTTTGAAGACTCAAAAGCCTACAAATGTTGAGTTTTTTTGTTTTTTTGTTTTTTTTGCTTTTTGCTGAGGCAATTGAGGTTAAGTGACTTGCCCAGGGTCACACAGCTAGGGAATGTTAAGTGTCTGAGATCATATTTGAACTCAGGCCTTCCTGACTTCAGGGCTGGTGCAAATGTTGATTTTTTTAGACTTAGAGGTATTTACAAACAGACACACAACTTGTTAAACACGAATGATAAGGATGTTCTGAGGCAAAATTCATAGACTAAACTTAAGAAGAAAAGCAACCTAACTCTTGGAAAGTTTTCTATTATCTTAATAGGAAGAGTAAAGTTTCTGCCTAAAGCCTTCTAAAAGAAAGAAACATAAATTTCAATGAGAAAGGAAATATTTCAATATGTATCTGAAATTAAAGCTACACTTTGAAGAATATCTCATTAATTTGTTATTCAACTGAATAATGTTGTTATATCCTAATTGCCTAAATAGATAATTCAATTTGTCTCTGAAGATTAAAAGGTGGGGGGAGATGGGTTTTTTTGGATTGTTTTTGTTTTTTGAGATTATTTTGGCATTAAAGACTTAAAATCTGGAAGCCATTTATGGAAAAAAATCTAATGTATATGAATCAGAGTTAGAAATAAAGGAGGCTCACAAGATCTTTCAGACCTAGAAGCAAATTCTATGAAAAGTTCAAAGCCCATGGAGAATTAAATTCAAGTTGAATTCTTCTTTTGCTTGGCAAAGTCTTCCAGTTTCTCCATGCTCACCCAATCTGTTACTTTCTCCATCTCATTTCCCAGTGGCCAGCACCTTTAATAGGATTTCTTTCTGGGCATTCACTGGGATGCTGTACAAACCTTCTGGAGCTCAATTTCCCTTGCATGCAAGGAATGGCCATTTTCCAACAGAAAGGGGCAGTGAATTTAATTCTATATCTAGAGCCTGAGGACTCCATTGGAGTACAATTTAATACATTAGTGCTCTAGGGCATGAAATGGTTCTCTAGTGGCCCACAGGAGTTAATGGTCCTCAGAACAGTCAATGATTTTACAAAAGGATGAAAAAAAAAGCCCCAGGGAAGAATTGGGTCCCTGATCCTCAAAAGGAAAACAGATTTACTCTCCCCTACTTGTCACATTATGGATTTAACATTTTGCTTCTTCAATTACATTTTTTTCAATTACACTTTTGCATACATTTTAAAAAGTACAGATGGGTTTTTGTACTGCTGTGAGATTGCAGCAGTCTATAGGAGGTCACTCTGGGAAAAACTGGTCTTAAAGCTTTTTGTGGACTTTATGACTTTTAAATCACAACTTTATGATTTATTATAGTAGACATTTTTTCCTATTATAAACATATGTGTTCTTGACCCAGTTAAAAACTAACCACCCACTAGTGAAACAAAAACTGATAAGGCAAAGATTGTAGTGTTTGTGAAAACGGTTTCTTGAGAAAACAATTTGTTACTGAATTCTAAGCTAGTAAATGTTGTTATTCCTACTATTATTTCCAAGTCCAGTTTCTTTTGTCAAAATTTATAACTATCTATAGTCTTAAAATATTGTTATGAGATGTTTTACTGTATTAAATCATAACTCATGGGTTTGAAATGGTGAATTATGTTCTTCCCTAACCCAAATGTTGATCTCTGAAGACTTAACAAGCACTAAAAGAATATAGTTCCAGACTTCTGTTGATGAGAGTCTTTCAACAGATTTGAAAAGGAACGAAATGTTGAGTGAGACAACAAAACTTCTGTACTATTGTCATCCTATTTTATTGAATAAAATGATTTTGAATCAGCACTTTTTCTGGTTGTGGTTTTATATTGACATGTCTGGATGTATCTGACTAGTCAAGAAAAAGAGAAATAATGGAGGATCATGTCCATGTCCACTGCCAAGTATCCAACCCCTGCTCCAAAGGGAAACTATGAAAAATTCTTTTTGTTTAATATTATCTAAATAATTTAAAATCTCATATATTAGCACCAGGAAAAAATATTCACTCATTCATGAATAATAACTTCTGTAGTTCCTCTTTGTGCAAGGAATTGTGTTAAGTATAGCTTAATTTATAAAGATAAATAAATTATGGTTCTTGTCTACAAGAAAGTTACATTCTAATAATGGAGATAGGCATGTATACAAATAACTATGATAGAGAAATTGAGAATTATGCAAACATTGCTATAGGAGTTTTAAGAAGAGATCATTTATAGCTGGAGTGATTAGGAATGGATTTCTGGAGGAGACATTTGATTTGAGCCTGGAAGGGAAGATAGGATTTAGAAATCTGGAGATTTAAAAAAGGGGTTCAAGTTTAAGTGGAATATAAACTAAAATGAGGAAGGAACTGTTTTCTGGTTACTCTGCTTTGCACATTAAAGGTCAATGCATGTTGTGGGCATGTTTAGGAAAAATCAAATACAGTTATCCCTTCCACATTGTGTGTGTGTGTGTGTGTGTGTGTGTGCATGTGTGTGTGTGTGTGTGTGTGTGTATGTGTGTGTGTGAAGGCGAAGGGTAAGGGATCAGTGCCCCCATGTTCTGGAGAATCTGGGTAAACAATTTTGTCCCTCCCTTTGAAGGAGTTTGATTTTTTTCTTTTTTCTTTTATAGGGTGCTGACACTGCTTTTTTGAAAAATTTGGGTTGGTAGTATATAATACTGTACATATTTTATGCATTTCTGAGTTTCTAAATATTTTTATTTTTGACCTTTGAATATCATCTGCAGCTTCTGAAAAATTCCCTCCAAATTCCCATATAATTTTTATGCCAACCTGGGATATATTGAAACCATGATGTGGAAAGTGATGATGCAGAAGGGATAAGTGCAGCTTGTTTTGACAAGAAAAGGACTAGTGTGAGATAAAATCAGAAAGGTAGGTTGAGAATTAGATCACAAAAAATCTTTGGAGGCTAAAGAAATGAGGCTTTATTTTTCATGCAATGGAGAGTTTGTCGTCAAAGGACTTTCTTTAGGAAAGTGATATAGGAATTTTTCTCGGGAATATTAATTTGGAAGTTGTTTGCAGAACAATTAAAGAAAGAGACTTTATATTTTTATTTATTTTTGTCTTGGGTAAGAATAGGATTTGAATTTTCAAGTGGGACTACAGAGCAGACAGAGACTCTAAAACATTACCAGAAGGGAAGGAACTCACCTTTGGGATTATCTAGTAGCTTTCAATTTAATTCAATATGATGAAACAATCCATTATAATGAAACAATCCATATATAGTGAAAGGAGGATGCTTGAGACTAATAAACCACCAGAGTGAAAATGGTCCTTGCCCTCAAAAATCTTTTGTTTGGGGTATAGAAGTTTAGGAAGAATGATAATAGGTTCCATTGGATATATTGAATTTTAGATGCTCATAGAATATCCAGTTGGAGATTCTAGTAGGCAGTTAGTGATTCTGGACTACAATTCAAGAGAAAGATTAGGGCTAGAGATTACTCTCTCTCTCTCTCTCATATATATATATGCATATATATATAATTATGAGTCATCTCATAAATATATATTTATATTTACACAAAAGTATTATATATAATATATTATAAATAAAACTATATATATGTAATATGTATGTATATGTATATTTATATATATATAAAGATTTGAGGTCATAAGTATTGAAAAAAATCAGTAAAAGGGAGAGTATAGAGTTAGAAAAGCAGAATCTTGTGGGATCCCTACACTTAGGACAGGGAACACAAATGATGAATCAAAGAAGGGAGTAGTGGCAGGCTGGTAAGACAAGAACCAGGAGACAGTAATGTCATGATAACTGATTGAAGAGAGAGGACACTGGATGAAACGGTAGTAAACAGTGTCAAAAGCAAAGCCATCAAGAAGAATGAGTATGGGAAAAGGCTATTTGATTTGGAAATTAGTGATTATTCAGCCTGATATTTTCTTGATGATTCCACATGATAAATGTGGAAATATGTTTAGAATAATTGCACATGTTTAACCTATTTTGGATCATTTGCTGTCCAGGGAAAGGGAGGGGGAAGAAAAATTTGGAACACAAGGTTTTCCAAGGGTGAATGTTGAAAACTATCTTTGAATGTATTTTGAAAAATAAAGCTAATATAAAAAATAATCGTTCGACCTGAGATTGGAAAGCAGATCTGAATTAGCCCAAAGGAAACGTGAGATGTGCAAAATTAGAGAAGCTACTCCAAAAGTTTAGCAGCAAATACAGGGAAGAAGTTATATTGTAGAAAAGAAGAGATAATGAGATTTAAGACTAAATAGAAGGAATAGAAGAGAGAATGGTTGCAGACTCTAAACTCCATTAGAACAAAGCCTCTGGCTTATCTCTACTCTATTTGAACAAAGTGTCCTTGGTGGTGCATGGGGAAGACCCCTTACTCCTGCCCACTTCCAAGAAGCCACAGATATTTTCTGACTATTTCCTATTCTCTGTGAGGAATCATCAACTGATGACTGAACCAGAACTTTGTGGATATAGTAAAGAGGTCATCCTTTCTCCTTTCCTTCTTGGCTCAGAGCTCCTGGGCTTGGGAGGCCAGTTGGAGATGGGATTCTGGTTCCCTAAAAGGCCAGTCCATGACAAATGGTCTTCTAGGCAAACTTGCATCAAAAATAGGGCCCTTTACTTCAATGAGAACTCAGAAGGCATCTTCCCCTTTTTAAGGCTCCCAAAGAGTATAGAATCAGTAACAAGAATAGTCAGGGCAACGACAGCAAGAGTGGCAGTGGGAGAAATAATAGTAGACAGACCACAATAAAAAGATTTGCTCATAGAGAGAAAAAACATTGGAAAGAAAGAGTATGTTTGGTACCAATTAAGCTGAATTCAGGAAAATAAAAGATAAAAAGAACAGTCCCATTAAAAAAGTTCTGCTTGCATATTAGCCTCTCAAATTATTATGATCATTATATGATTTTTTTTGGCTCAGCATTTTCTTTCTGCATGAGAATAAAACAGTGTGCTCCATATCTGCTCATTAAGCAACATTTTTACTTCTCACCCCTCTTACATTGGGAAAACTCCCTTAGAGCAGTGATAGAATTGGGGCTACCAAAACACACATAAGGATCCCACATAGTGACTTAGGAAACCACATATTAACATTATCTATGTTCATTTGGATTTTTTATTTATTAGAGTAAATATTTCCCACACTTATTTTCATCTGGCTTGGCCAGGATTTGGGAGTGGATAGACTGATGTAGCCAGTACGTATTTAACACCTTTGTCTTATAGAAACTTTGCTCAGGAATCTGAGATCGGTAGTGGAACTGGAGCATCAGAGTCTAGATTATCCTTGAAGAGACAGACAATCTTAGTAAAATTTCAACCTACTGTGATGCTGTCTTTGTTTTAGAATGTCCTCCTGCACCTATGTACCTGAGGCTTAGGTTCTTGTACCAAAGGCAATTGATAAAAATCTGGTTGAACAAAAATGAAATCAGATGAGGTTTTGTGGAGAAAGTCAAAGTAAACTCCTTAATTATAAAGATATTAGTGAATAATTTGTTATAAAGATTGGGATTTTAAAGGATTTATATTGGAGATCTTAATTATAATTTATTTTGTACCAGGTGTAATTCCTGTCTCAAAAATCATGAATAAGAATCTCTTTATTGGCAAAGTTAAATGCTCTTCCTTGACTGAGGATTATGGTGGAATTAGCAAGAGTGAGGGAGCTTTTAGCCTTCTGTAAGCTTCTAGCATCCAGATCCTGCAAGTACTTCAGGTTTCCCATTCTCCCAGGCCCAAGAAGGAAGATGGAAGAAGCCAGTTTCAGGCGGCTGAAAGAAAAGTCTTTGGGAAAACCTAAGACGAGTGGATGGTCCCCATCACTTTCCTGTCCCTGTTTTGTAATGCTAGAGACTTTGGGGAAACTTCCTCTTATATGAGAACTAGGACTTTCTCTTGGTTGAGCTGAGCTATTTTATTAAAGGAAGAGATTCTTCACTCTGAATGATCTAAAATAGATATTTTGATGAATACTTTCTCTCATTTCTCTTTTGCCATTGACTTGAATAAATGAGTTTCTTTGCTATTTGTGTTCAATGTGGAACTGGAAATTGGTCGGAAAGGGATCAATCCTTATATAGAGTCAGGTCTAGATAGCTTTATACTCCCTCCCTTTGACTGCCATGCTATATGGCCGCTAGGTTTTCTCTAAATTATTAAAAAATATTTTAACATTTTTAGAGATTATCATATTATTATTACAAAGCTTATTAAAATGTGAATATTTTGGCTCATGAGCAGTTGAGACATTTTTTAAAAAAATAAAGATAATTTTTATTGCTTTTAGGCAACTTGTTTCAAATTACCCTAAGAAATGTTTGAGAAGCTGAGTCGAGACAATAACATACCAGGTATTCTCTATGGTTAGGTATTTATGTTAGCAAATCTCAATATTATACTAATTTAACTGAATTTTATTGTGCTATATTTTCCTTGGTGGTGTAATTAGGTACCAGTTATAGCGAATTTTCAATTTTTAATTAAAACTTAGACTAATTCATTGCTCCAATTGCTTTTCATTTGAAAGATACTATTTTTCTTTGACAAAGCATTTTTAATAAGGCACTGTAAATTATTTCACATTTGCCTCTAGGATATTTGTTTTCAATTGCTAATTATAATGACCAGCAACAAACCAAAGTTCCTTTTAATTTACATGAAAAACTTATTGGCAGAATTTGTACCACTTTTGTTAAGCTAATGTCAGCATTTCTAACTTATAATTCTTTTCATAAGTTTTACATATCTGTTCAAAGTGTTATAGTTAGACAAAATTTTTTAAGCAATTAAATTCTAATTAATAATTGTGAGCTTCACACATCTAAAGGTTTGTTTATGCAATAAATCACACACATTTTTGTACTTAGAAACATATATGTATATATATATACATATATATATATATGGATATTTGGGTTCACATGCATATATATTTATATAGACATATATATGTTTGATAGGGGTTCCACACTATGTAATTCATAGCATTAAAAACATACAAAAGCAGCCTTACTATAATACAACTACAATTGCTAAAAGTAAAGCAATCATTTTATTTATTCTTCTCTACCCAAGGAATAAATTCATCTTGGAGAGCAAACTATTTTCAAAGTACCAAGGGGTCAGTTTTCAAGATATCTAAAAAGAGAAATATTTTAAAAGCATGGAAAAGATCAGAGATGGCACTATTGCCCAAAACAAGGCAATGAAGATATCCACAAATACTGATCCATGTGCCTACTTTCTCATTTATTAACAGCACAATTGTAGTAACCGATAGAAAGTACAGTTTTTCTCAGCTGGAAGAATGGACTGAAAAATCATGGAATACGGGAAAGCTAAATGAGGGTAGTCTGCAGGGACCTTTTGAACTCAGAAGGAGAGTCTAGGAGTGTGGATGCTCACTGCTGGTGAGCCAATTACAAAGGAAGGGCATCGCTAGGTGGAACTGAGCAGTTGTAGCCTTGTCAGGTTCATTGACCCACTTAAGGAAGCTAGTGACTGGACAGAATTTTGCTGTTTTCCTGACTGTGCCTGCCTCATTGCTATTGGGACCTAATGAATTTAATCACTCTCCACTTCTCCCTTTCTTCCTGCTCATTGAGGGGTTTTCTATTTTTTTTTTAACTTGTTTATTTACTGGGCTTTGTCTCTAGTTAAAGATGAGCTGATTTCTATTACAATCTGAATATTTTTTTTTTAAGGATTAGAGTATAAAGATGGTTAACAAAGCACAAAACAGGACTTCTGAGGGCAATTGCCTTAGACTTAACTGAAAACCGATATTAAAGCTCTTGCTTATTCTTTGGAGACAGAAAGAGGAGATTCAGTGTTATAAAAATGTAAGGCCGTAGGCAATCAAGATCCAAGTTTCTCTATCAGCTTACATCTTCACATTTACACAAAGGTCTAAGAAGTAGAGAAAGCATAGTGTTCATTGAAAATAATTTTTTAAACATTCAAACAACATTAATGCTCATGATGACATAATATAAAATCCTACATTGGAGTTATTTTGTTCAATGATCCACTAAATATCAGTATCAAAAAAGGTATACAATAAATAAATAAACAAACAAAAGAATGAATGAATGAATAAAACAAATGATTAAGTGAATACATCTAGACACATATTTAAGCATTTGAATAAAGAAATAAATAAAATGATTGACTATATGAATTAAAAAAGGAGAGAGGAAAAGTCAATAGGCAAGCTCACTAAAGATATCCCTTACTGTCATAGAGATCATAAACATATTCCAAATAAAAATGGCTTCCTTACCTATGGAATTGCATTATATATTCTCATTTTCTCACGCTCGTGAATTGCATCATTCTGGAAGTTAGGTAATGACATTGTAAGAATTGATGATAGTTTTGTATTTTATTTGAATATCTTGAAAATTATATCAGTGAAATTGCAAGCATTATATATATGTATGCCTATATATATATATATATATATATATATATATATATATGAAAAATGTGTATATGGAAATATATATAAAAGATGTTGCAACTTTCCTAGTTTCCTCAACTTGCCCCCTGCTTTTTTTTTTCCCAAGTCCAATATTTTTCTGGTTAATAATAGTGTTTTTATATTGTGAAATTCATTTCAATTTGCCAAACATTTATTAAGCTCTTATTATATGCAAGGAACTTCATGAACATCTGGAAATAGAAAGATATGACACTGATCCCACCCTCTAAATCTATTGGGAGTGATAAGACACACACATAAATATAATATAACATAAATTAGAAAATAATAAGCGCATAGTAGAGCATTGCTTTCAGAGATGAGTTCTTTTGAGCAGTTCTCAAAGTATGGTCTGGGGAATCCTTTCTGGAGGGTCTATGGGGTCAAAACTATTTTTGTAATAATCCTAGGACATTTTAATTTCTAATATAGGAAATATCAGTGGATATAGCCCCCACATATAAAAGCTCTTTGGGGAGTACTCAGTAATTCTTTTGATTGTAAACTTCTTGAGACTAAGAAGTTTGAAAAACATTTCAATAAATATATTATGAATTATTCTTATGTTTGTTTAATTTAATGCTGAACAAATTTTGGCTAAAAAAGATCTGAGCAGATTTGGACTCTCCTATCATTTTGCCTCCTAGGGGGCTTTGCCCTGACTATCTCAGTTTTAACAGTTCTGGGAAAACTACTTTTCCCCAAATACTTCCACCGTCTGCTCATTGTGCTCCAAAATTTCTTACCTTTTCTCACTATATTAGAGATAAAGTTCTCCTGTGAGCAGAGAATGCATCACCTAGGGTTAGTCTTTGCTGAATGCTGCATTTGAAAGAGGGAACAAGTCTAGGGAAGACAAGGACAGTTATAGAGCCTGGTGAGAGTATAGAGGTAAGTGTCCAGAAAGCAATAAGTAAGAGTGTCTAAAGCAAGCTTTTTTCTACAATTTAAGCTAGAGCCCAACATTTTGTAGAGAATATATGTTTTTGTTTCCTGCCAAGAAAATGCAAATAAAAGAAGAAAAAGGCACAGAAAACTCTTTCTAAAGCGTCCATTTGAAGAGACATATTTAAACTTTCTTTTCCTTTCTCTCTCTCTTCCATTAGATTGTAAGATATTTGAGGGCAAGAACCGTTCCCTTTTTATTTGTATCTCCAGAATTTAGCATAGGGCCTGGAATGTAATAGACAATTAATAAATGATTAACTGTCTAAAATAAGGATCTGCATCTTCTACTATTTTTCCAAAACATAGAGAACTGAATTAAATGAGAGAATCCATGCAAAAGATCTGAAAACTCGGTTCCTCTGTGAACTGGTGCTGTCTTTTCCTTGTAAGAAGCATTTTTAGGTCATGCTTATTTAACCCTCTCTGCATGGAAGAGTAGAATCCTTTCTCTATTGTAGAGTTTCTAAGGGATCTTCAACATCTTCATGTTATCTTCAAGTCCAAAGGGAAGAATCCATACTATAAAGCAGCCACATGCAAATAATACATATTCCACAGAGCACTGGAATTATTTAAACTAATTATATAAACATTTTAAGTCTGAAAACAGAAGATTGTTGCTTTAGTATTTTCCTTTCTCTAATCTGGTTCATTAAGATAATTAAATAGTGTAGTGAGAATAGAGTTCTGGACTTACAGTTAGGAAAATATGACTTTGGAGCTATGTGACCCTGGGCATGTCATTTAACTTGGCTTCATTCTTTTTCTGTAAAATGGCGATAATAGTAACATTCAGTTCACAGGATTGTTGTAAGGATCAAATGGGAATATATGTGTGTGTGATTTTGAAAAGCTGATAACCTTATATAAAAATTAGTTATTATTACTGTGAATAATAATTTCCTTACCTTTATAAATCATGATATCCTGCATATCATCACTTTCCTCTGAATCAGGAACATAGATTGAGTACTGGTACTACTAAAATATTGAATCACTGATAATTATTTTTCTTTCAGCTTTGATGTTCTCTTCAATGGGACCTGTACCTTTTCAACAGAGACCATGCTGACATGAGTGGAAGGAAAATCCAAGGAATTAATACTCCACTGCGATTTTATTAGAGCAGATTGAAGTGTTTTTCTGTAGCCAATTCTTTCATTATTATTATCAACAATAATATACCTTTGTAGTGTTTTATTGTTACAATCCAGTTACCATCCATTATCTTCTTTGAGATTTACAATAGCCCAACCAGAAACTTAGAATAAGCTTTATTATTTTAGTTCTTTAACTGAAGAAACTGGCAGGTTAATTTATTTTCCTTTGCTCACAGAACAAATAAGTGTCAAAGCTAGGATTCAAAATGGGATTTCTTGGATTCTAGTCCAAAGGTGCTTTCTTTACAACTAAGTTGATTTGCCAGTCTTTTATAAATAAATTCTCACTAATGCTCTGTTTGTCCCAGGATTCTTTGGAGGTGCAATTCTTTTTTTTTTTTATAATTTGTGATAATTTAATGGTTTTGTTTTTTTAAATAATATTCTTTTTTTATTAAAGCTTTTTATTTGTATAACATATGTATGGGTAGTTCCCCAACATTGATCTTTACAAAGCTTTCCATTACAAATTTTACCCCCAGTCCCCTCCCCTCCCCTAGTTGGAAGGAAGTCCACTACATGTTAATAATGTTGAAATGCTTGAGAAGTTATGCAAGAAAAATCCTACCTACAAGAAAAAAAAAAGAATCAGAGAAAGGCAACACAATGCAAGCAAATGTCAATAGAGATCATGAAGATGTTACATTGTGGTCCATATTTCCTATCCCTCTCTCTGGGTGTATATGGTTTTCTTCAGTGAACAATTGGAACTGGTTTGAGACAATTCTTTGTTGCAGAGAGCCATGTCCATCAGAATTGATCATCATGTAATACTGTTGTTGCTGTGTATAATGTTCTCCTGATTCTGCTCGTTTCACTCAGCATCAGTTCATGCAAGTCTCTCCAGGCCTCTCTGAAATCCTCCTGCTGGTCGTTTCTTACAGAGCAATAATATTCCATAACATTCATATACCATAATTTATTCAGCCACTCTCCAATTGATGGGCATCCCTTCAGTTTCCAGTTTCTAGCCACTACAAAAAGGGCTGCCACAAACATTCTTGCACATGTGGGTCCCTTTTGGAGGTGCAATTCTTTATACCATAAGAATGATTTCAATGATGTGGTAGTCTACTCTAGGCTGGTTGACTAGCTTAGGAAGGTACCAGAGGACAGAATGAGGGCCCATGCATGGAAGTTATAGGGAGGTAGGTTTTTGGCCAAATGAAGGGATTTCATAGTAATTAGATGGGGATAAGGATGGGACCTTTGATTTCAAAGGCAGAGAGAACACCTGAATGAGAAAACTCTACCATATAAGTAGGCTTTGAGAGTGGAAGCAAATCTGAGGAAAACCAAAAGCACAAAGGTCGATTGGCCACGTCTACTCTTAGAGAGTAAGTCACCTGGTTATGCATTCGGGGGCAGGTCTCGAAACTTCGTCCTCTTGGTTCCCAAAACTACTTTCTGTTATTCACTTTGCCATTCTACCTTAGAACTATCTACAAATGAAATGACTAAATTCCCATTTATTTAAAATGTTCCTAGAGGGACAGAATATAAAAGGGGATGTCTGCACTTGACAGAACTTTGAGTTCACCTGTCAAATTTTGTACTTTATTGTTTTATATTTTAGGGTCAAATAGTCTTTTGCTGGAATCCCTTAGCTCAAATCGCAAAGACTATGATCTATTGTGATGTTTTATAAAGCCAGTCCTACCTGCTGCTTCATAAAAAATAAAAATAAAAGCCAAACCCAAACCAATTGGCTTATGTCAAGCATGTACTTCTATTAGGCAGCCAGTTGACCCAAAGTTGTGTTTGGAAAATTATTTTGTCTCTTAAGCCATCTCTTTACAAGGTGGCCATTAGGGTAAATTTCTTAATAATCTCATAAAATTCACTAATATTTGTTCAATCACATTTATTTTATACCTACTCCATATAAGCTGAGTCATATCATTACCATGATGGAGCAGATCTATATAGGTCCAAGACCTAACAATGAATCACCCATGATATTGTGTGTGTGTATACATATATATATATATATATATATATATATATACATATATATATATATGTAAATCCTCAGTTTGCAATGATACTATTTTTACTTCTGTGTATACAATTTCATCAGAGTGACATCTCCTTTGCATTGGTGCTCAGAAAACAGACAGACAATATTATTGGATCCATAATTAAATCTAGCCTGAGAGGACCTGGCAGAACATACCGATTCTTGGTTTATCCCTTGAGAGCTCAGTCACCTCCACATCACCATGGGGCACTGGCAAAGGACTTAATCATAGAGGGAAAATGAACATGCATTTTTTGCCATTGTTGCTATTGCAAACAAAAATGATGATAAAATTCCCTGAGATGAGAAGGTATGGGCACATTGCAATCTGCCTAGTAGAGTAAGCACTTTCAGAAATAGGATCACAGATTCATTGCAGGTAAATTTTAAAATAAAACACATGACTTTGGGAAGTTGTGATTTTTTTGCAATTTAAATAAGTGTAGGTGATGATATAAGCAATAGTGGTAGTCATTTTTTTGCAGCTATATCACATCCATCCTAAGTGTGCATAATAGAGCTTTGTTTATGTCTGTGGCAAATTATGTAACAAATGTACAGGAAGGTACAAAAGCAGGTGCTTATGCACCCTGGATGCTTAAGAAATTTCAGCAGGCTAGCAATTCTTTAGGTTTCAGCTAGAATGATGATGATACACATTTCTCATAATTATCCTGTTTTTTTTTCATTGTTGAGTGGCAATTGCTGACATTTGTATTAAAAAGAACATTACATTATTGTACTAAGCTATGCTTGAAGTGGAAACACAAAAGTAGAGTGGATTTTTTTTTGGTTGTTGTTTGCTGTTTATTTTCTTTGGGAGAAATGAGAAAGTTAAGTGGTTTATTCACAGCCACAAATTGAAACAAGCAATACTAAAATGAATAAAATGATATCTTATCTCAAAGATCCCTCCTCCCGTGACTAAATATACAAAAACCATTTTGCCGGCATCTTTTGGTTAACCCGGATGTGTAAAACTGGTCTGGTGGGGAAGGAAGGTTCAATGTTAGAATGATAACAGACCTTTATAAAGCAACAGGCTTTTTACTTTGCCATGGCATCAAAAGGCTTCCAAGCACAGATGCAACACTAGTTCAGGTAGATGCAAACTAATTGGTTTCTATACAAAAGTGGACTTGGCAGCAGAGTATGGGAAATTCTATAGAGGGAGAATGTCAGCCAAGCTAAATTACAATAACTCCTCATGGCCTGGCCTCTTTTATACCCTGATGCAATGGGGAAGTCCAATCAAAAGCTGAAATAATGGTTTCTTGAATCAATAAAATCTTGGAGAAAGCCTTTTATACACAAAACAGAAGTCTGGTCTAGACTTTATGTTGGAACTGCTGATTAGTGGTTCTCCTACTATATCTAGTCTAATCATAAAATGATAAAAGTATACTTGAGAGTAATCCCCCTATTTTGTGTGACAGGTTAAAACACAAAACAAAACAAAACAAAAACCTGTTTTCTGGATCAGTCCAAAGCTAACTGCTAGTAAATGACTAGCACCTAGGTTTACCTGAATCTCCCTTCCTTGTCCTTTACATTACAGTCAGTATGTGGTTTTATTACTTAAAATAAAGAATCTGATCACTTGATTTGAAGGAATGTATTTATATAGCTTTCACTCTGTACCAGGCACCATACTAAACACTGTACAATTACTCTATTATATTGTATCATAACAATTTTTACTTACCTAGAGCTCCTGTGATAAAGGTAAGTGACTGGGAGCTGTAGTCACAGCCCTGCACCCCAGTGACCCTACCATAAGGTCTATTTTTCACTGGAATAAATGCAGACAGGCCATTGCTGGGTAGAGTAAACAGGATAATCACCTTGATTTCCAGGATTTAAAGTCCTCCATCCCATATTGTTGCCACAGAGTTAACTCTGTGACTCAGAGAGACAGCCTCAGGTTAGAATTTAGGGCTCTAACAGAAGGTGCTGAAGGAGACAGGGATCACATATAAACATGTCTTTCCCCAAAAGGTAGAATTGCCTCTTTCCTCTTCCAAAGAAATCTACTCAGCCTTTGTAACTTAAAAAAATTAATGCTACTCGAGAAATTTAAGATGATTTAATCTGTAAGGGAAAAATATTGGGTTAGGGGAAAAAAGGGTAAATACATATGAGTTTGTTCTGATCCCCAAACTCCTTGAAATGATCCTGGCCCTTTTCTTGGAATAGATTGGATTCCTATTAATGGTATTATTTTCTAAGTAGTAGTCATGGGATGTAAGGAGGCTGTGGGCATAGTGAAAATGAGAATGG
This sequence comes from Myrmecobius fasciatus, assembly GCA_023553655.1. NCBI lineage: Eukaryota > Metazoa > Chordata > Mammalia > Dasyuromorphia > Myrmecobiidae > Myrmecobius > Myrmecobius fasciatus. The sequence goes on along the minus strand of JAJPUD010000598.1, from coordinate 586,186 downwards.
ATCTGAAGTCATTTAATGGAACTGGACTTGTGACTTCACTGGTTAAAGAATAGCTAATGAAAAACTCTAGAAATGCAAATCAACATACTCTAGGCCTAAAGAGCAAGCAGATCTGAAGCAAAGTAAAAGATTAGGTGACATGACCTCCATCCCACAGCCATTATGTGTCACAGAGATTTCAGTTTAATTCTTCTTTGAAGCTATCACATGGCTTCATAATCAAATTAATGACAGCAGCTGGGTTCATAACCTGACTTTTCTGTCTACTAGTCGTTAGGAAAGCCATTTGGCCACTATATGTCTCAGTTTCCTCCTCTTGAAAATGGAAATGGAGTTATACTAAATTATCTCCAAAGTCCCTGGTAATTATAACGCTTGCAATCCTATGGCACAGTTCTGTGACTCATTCAGTCAGGGTGCCTATATGAAGGTTTAAGTTTTGCATTAATCCTTGTATGAATCCTTTTAATGTATTTGGGCAAAAATTATTTTATGAGAAAAGTGTCTAAATGAAAACTGGAAAATAATTTGTGTGCTAGGAAAATGTAGGCCCAGGTGTCTACTGTTATCATTACATATTATCAAATATATAATAAGAATGGTCTATATAAAGCTGGAAAATGGTTTATGTTTAAGTTTGTGCACCATGTATACAATGCCTTACCTGGAATCAGGAAGATCTGAATTTGAATCTGACTTCTGATATTTGCTAACTGTGTGATCCTGGGCAAGTCACTTAGTTTCCTCATCTATAAAATTGGGATAATAATAGCATTTATCTACCAGGGTTGTTATGATACAATATGATATAGTAATTGTAAGTGTTTAGTATGGTGCCTGGTACAGACAGCTATATAAATGTTACATGTATATATATATGTATGTATATATGCATATACATACATATATATAGCATAAATAAATGAAATTATCATTAATTTTTATTCTGTTTTCTTTTTTCAAGTAGAGGACTTGAAAAAATTATGTGTGTTTATGTGTTTTGTGTATACACACAAAATATTATATTTATGTATCTACCTCTTAAACTAAAACTGACTGAAAGGCTATCAATACAACAAAGATAGTCTATTGTCACCAGAAAGGGATGCTCTAAAGACATAGTACGAGAATAATACATTGAAAAACTGCCACCTCGCATCCACGACTGAAAAGCTCACATCGCATTGAAAGGCTCCTGCTCATGTGGCATTGTAAGGGGCATTGGGTCAGGCCATCTCTCACACAGTCCACTCTCAGCTGAGATTCCTATGTAGCCCCTCAGAGTTCATTTTGCCTTTCCCCGAAGGCGCAATTGGGTTTGGATCCAAGGCTGATGTCCACACAGACCGGTGAATTCTGCTTGAATGACAGGACTGCTATGACCCAATGTTCTAATGACCTCGGGGACTGTAGCAACACATCTTGGTCCTTTTCAATGCTGTTCTTTCCCTTTTTTGCTTTGCCTATTTGTTGACATCCTTCCTCTCATATATATGGAATATTATTATTAGGGAAACCTGTGCCAGTCAGTTGTGAGAATACCACCTCAGTTATCCCTGCCCAATCTTGTGTGTGAGGGTAGGGAAATCACGAGGAGAGATTTACTCACTGGTTAAATTGAATATTTGAATGTTACAAGCACTGCATTAGCAGAGTATATGTGATAAGTGGTAAGTATTATTACAAACTCATTTAGTTGAAATAAACAACTCAGTTGATGGAAAGGTTTCTCTACCCCAGACACGACAGTTATGGAGATAGATCCATCGCAAATTCAGTAACCTGATAAAATATTTTTGGAAATTAATTCTAATTTGTGTGTGAGTATTTCAACCGTAGGGTGAGATCCCTGCCTGCTGCACTAAGCAGCTAGGATTGGGTAAAGCAGAATAATTTTTAAGGCACTTTTTCTCACGCCTTCCTCTTCTCTTTTTTTTTTTTTCTATCTGGCGTCTTTTCCCACATGATATCTTCAAACATGAGAACATTTCCCCCACCTCTCAAGTCTTCCACCATACCTCCTCTTCCCACCCTCTCAGCTGAGCACTTTAATAAAATTTGAGACCATTTGCTTTTCCTCCTTAACTCTTTAATCTCATTTTCCCCATACATACAACCAATTGCTAGATCTTACTGTCTCTACCTTTACAACATCCCTCTTATGTGCTATATAGCTTTCTTGGGGCATAAGGGTATTCATGGAAGACTAGTACCTTTGGTCTGAGTGCTGCTGAGCCCTTTTCAGGGCTGCTCTCCACCTTTGAGGTCCACTTAATCCATCCAGCTCTCAGCTGGTGGCAACATCTGGGTCCATTGCTTTGGTGGATGGGCTAAGCCACATTGAGGGCAACCATGAGATCTCAAAGAGATGTCTACCCCAAGCGTGTGAAGACTTCCCAAAAGGAAGGAGCAGATGAGAACATTTGTCCAATGGTCCTGAAGGCAGCTGAAGCAGGCTCTGTGGAACATCTGATTAGACATGGAAGATGCGGGTCATCCACTGCTTCTTGAGCCATCACCAGACTTTGTTTTGCCATTGCACTTTGATGACCCTGGAAGAGAGAGAGAGAGACCAATGACTTTATGCAGCTCTGCCTCACTTAAACCCAATTTATGTGTGAATCAAAGATTTCCCATTTTACCATTTTTACTTACCTCGAGCTCCTGTCCTGAGTAAGTGACCTAGTACAGGTACACTGGGAGCTGTAGTCACAACCCTGCACCCAAGTGATCCCTCCCATAAGGTCTATTTTTCACTGAAATAAAGGCAGGCCCCTGGGTGTTTTATCAGGATTTGTTTTTTATAAGACTTCACTGATTACCTCCTGGCATGAAAAGGCGCCTTAAACCTGCCTTTTTAGTGGAGCAATCAGGGATCCCACCCTGAAACACCACACACATACACACACACACACACACACACACACACACAAATACAAAAACTTTTGCAAAGATGTTTCCACTCCTCATTAATAGATGGAACACGGATGGAGTGTGTTTACACTTATGGACAAAATGAAATCTAGTAGACCTAAAGAGAAACAGCTCTTGTGAGAGAGAACTCAGCAGATATCGCTTTTTTTTTTTTTTTTTTTGCTTTTTTGCTGAGGCAATTGGGGTTAAGTGACTTGCCCAGGGTCACACAGCTAGGGAATATTAAGTGTCTGAGGTCAGATTTGAAAGATATCACTTCTTAATAGCAGTTCTGAGTGAAGCAAAAGTGACAAATGAAGGACCTTCATAACAAAGTGAGAGCTGGACACACCTTTTTCTGAACTTGCTGCAAGTGATGGAGAGCAGCATGAATCTGGCTTAGGTTTTGTAATCAGAACTACAAAAAGGAATGAATGATAGAATTATGACAATATGATTGCCTCTTGCAGAAAAACACTTCATCATTATATATGCTATCATCATGGCTGACCCTGAGGAGGTCAAAGAAACATTTTATGAAGTCCTGGAGACCCTCATGAGCAATTTGCCAAAAAAAAAAACCCAAGTTAATTCTGGGTGACTTTAAAGCCAGACTAGGCAAAGACAATCAGACATTGCAGACATCCTTAGGAGTAGGAGAGTTGGAAACAGCAATAGCAATGGTCACTTGCTACTGAAAATTTGTGCATCTCGTGACCTTTTCATCATCAACATTGTCTTCTGTTTACCTAAAAAAGTACTTCATGGCTGTACCCTCACAGCAAACATTGCCATTTAATAGACTATTCATTGCAAGAAGAGACAGACACGTGTGGCTCAGAGTGCTGGATTTATCTTCTTCAAGCTAAGCATTTCCATTTAATAAAAATAGTGGCCCCAAGGCAAGACAACTATGGGAAGACTAATGTCAACAGATTCAGAACTTCTACCTGTATGAACACTTCATTGGTAACTTGGAGGAAAAACTGAGCCAACACATGGTTGGCAAGAGTGGAGCAGAAAAGGAGTGGATGGCCCCTAGATTTTTGATGGACAGTATTACAATTACTCATCTGGGTCAGAATACTTACAAACGTCAGATGATGAGAATAATGAGAAAATTCAGAAGCTACTAAAAACAGAAACAAAAACACTCAAAAAGGTTTACCAGTAGAATCTTTCATTTGTTTCTAAGAAGGGGGCACTTAAAGTCATCAAAAGAAAAGGGTAAGTAAAACTTAGAGAGATGCTGAATTCTGGACTCAGTAAGAAAGCAGATGAAATTCAGTTTTATGCTGATGGTAACAATCCAAAGTGCTTTTAGGATGCTTGAAGGCCATTTATACGTCCATGGTCATCTCAACTACTCAGTCGTGATGGAGCCCCATTGATTGGTTGAACACTTCCATAGCATTATGACATAGTCAATAGATTTTCATCAATCCATGCTGAAACTAATTTTTTTTTGCTTTTTTGCTGAGGCAATTGGGGTTAAGTGACTTGCCCAAGGTCAAGCAGCTAGGACGTGTTAAGTGTCTGAGACCAGATTTGAACTCAGGTCCTCCTGACTTCAGGGCTGGTGTTCTATGCACTGTACCAGCTAGCTGCCCCTATGATGAAACTATTGACCAGTGCCTCAGGTTGAAGTTAATTCCTCCCTGAAAAATTTTCATGTAAAGACGAGGTTTTGAATAACATTAGGCTCCTTTTGTATGGCAAAGTATCTGGTGCTGATTCTATTCCAGCTGAGATTCAAAGGTAAATCCAATGCTCATACAAAAGTTGACTAAAATTTCCTGGGGTAAATGGCAAGACAAGGTCATCCCCTCAAGAGGTCATGGGTGCCTTCATTGTCCATCTCTATAAAAGAAAGGGAAATCTTCCTGTGACAATCACAAAGGGGTCTCTTTCCTAGTCAGTGCTAGCAGGATTCTTGCCAGAATCTTCCTTAATAAACTGATCTTTCACCTGGAAGATGATAATCAATCTGAGAATCAATACAGCCTCAGACAAGGTTGATAAGGTGTTTGGTACCTGACATCTCCAGGAGAAATGCCAGGAGTGAAGCAGAAGTCTCTGCACAATGTTCACTGATCTGACCAATGTCTTTGACACTGTCAGCCATGAGGACTTGTGGAAAATAATAGCAAAATTTGTTTACCTGGAGAAGTTCATCAGTATTGTATGCCATGTTCATAATGGCTCGCTTGCATGGATTCTGGTTAATGGGAGATGCTCTTCTACTTTCCCAGTTACCAGTATAGTAAAGCAACACTGTGTGCTTGCTCTTACACTTTTTCAGCATGATGTTTTGAAAAATGCTATTGGACACCTTTAATAAGGGCAAAAGCAGCATGGAAGCCAGCAGCTACACTGATGGAAAATTAACTTGAGAAGGCTATCAGCCATGACCAAAGTGGAGGAAGAGTTGGCGAGTCACTGTTTGTCCACAGCTGATTGTGCCCTCAATTCGGTTTCTAAGGGAGAAGCAATAAAATATTAGGAGACAAAAACAACAGCCAGCACTCCTCCATCCATTCCTTCAATTATAGCAAATGGAGAGATTTTCAAATGCTGTGGATAAGTTCACTTATCTTAGCAGTATCCTTTCCAGGGAAGTACACATAGGTGATGAGGTTGACACACAAATTGCCAGAACTAGCTTCATGTTTTGGAAGTCTCCAAAAGAAAAGTGTGAGGGAGAATTTTACGTACCAGTCTGAAAGTCTATAAAGTAATTGTGCTATACAGTCATTGTTATATGCCTGTGAAAGCTGAACAGTCTTGCAGTGTCATGTCAGGAAATGGAATGACTTCCATTTGAATTGTATCAGGCAGATTCTGAAGATCCCTTGGCAGGATAATATACTAGACACTGAGATCCTTTCTTGAGCTGAACTGCCAAGCATTCAAACTCTACTACAGAGAATGGAACTCCAGTGGGTCAGCCACATTGGGCAAATGTCAAACATACATTTGCCTAAAATTCTATTTTTATAGAGAACTCATACACAGCAAGTGCTCAGAGAGAGATACAAAGAACTTCTAAGTTTCTCTGATAAACTCTGAAAAAGTTTGGGAAACATTGTCACGGGACTGTCCAGCCTGGTGGGTCCACATCAAAGAAGGCCTTGTGCTCTATGAGAAAAGCAGAATCACGGTAATTCAAAAGAAGCAGGAGATGCACAAATATTGAGCCACCTCTACTCCAAATGTTGATGTGGACCCAAATGGGTAGAGCCTTCTGAGCTCGATTGAGCTCAGACACACTACGCCTTGATCCCAGACAGCAACGCCATTCTTTTCAAGAACAAAGGATAAAGCAACCAACCTATGCTTTCCTCATTTTTCCATTTATATACCCACAACTCCAGTTTTGACCTTCACTGCCATTAGTTTGGACAATCACAGCAGTAGCCTTCTACTTGATCTCCCCAAGTCAATAATTTATTTTCTGCTCCCATATGTTCACCTGCCAGGGGAAATTCTCTAAAGGTGAAATCTGATCATGACATCCCTTTCCCCTCTTCCCTCTTCCCCCCAGGATCAAAATATAAAGCTCTCCATTTGGTATTTAAAGTTCTTCATTCCTTGGCTTTTTCCCCACAGCCTCCTTGCGTTTTATTGCCCCCTCCACACTTTAAGATGCAGCTAATCCAGCAATTCCTTGAAGAACATACTCCCCTTCTTGTGTGTTCACATGTGTATTTTTTAACTCCTGAAATTCTCAGCTTCCCGGCTCACCTCCTCACTCACTCCTCTTCCCCTTCTTCTTTCACCACTTAGCTCCAACTCTACCTTCCAGGTAAGGCTTTGCCTTCTCCTTTCAGAGTCCCATCCCTCTCTGTACTTGCATGGACTTTGGTAATTGCATGTTGTGCTCCCTCCTTGAATGTACATGTACTCTTTGGTGATCTCCTTGAGAGCAGGGGCAGCCTTTTATATAGCCTGGCATAGCCAACACTTGGCATGGGGCCTGGCACATAGTAAATGCTTAGTAAATGTTTACTAACTGTATGTTATTTATTTATTTTTGTATCCCTGGAACTTAGCAGAGTATATGGCACATAATAAGCACTTAATAAATGCTTACTGACCAGGTGATTTAGCCTTCTCTATGTCTTAAAACCCCCATGCTAATCAAGATTATGGCCATATATGGCTTATGTAACATTAAGTTGTTACATAAGGAAAAAAAGATAAATATAATGAAAATGATATTGGAATACCATTTTCATCATATTTATCTTTTTTTCCTTTTATATCTTTATTTCATTTCTACTGAAGTTATTTATTTGTTTATTCATTTTGATTAATTTTTTCTCACAGAGTGATGTGATGTCAGAATCACCAGATTTGGATCCCTAAGTCCTAAGTACCAGTGTTAGTTTCACGACTTACTAGATGTGTGACCTTGGACAAGGTACTAAACTGGTAAAAATATCAATTATTTTGCCATAGAAATGGGGATCATGATATGGAGGTGTGTATATTACCCACCTTACCAGTTGTTGGATCAAATGAGAAAATATATGAGAAATGGAAAACTACTATACACAAGAAAGGAATAAAGAAGAAGATTAATTGGCTTAGTAATTCACACAATTTCCATAAAAAGTTGTTCAACATGCTATCTGGAAAGAATTAAATGTAGTTCCCTTGAGTATCAAAGGGTGTGAGCTTTTAAAACATAGGTAAATGATTTTGGTCTCTCTGTGAATGATGTTTTCTCTTTTTGGAATTGATAACTGATCTCTTAATATCACCATAAGGAATAAAGAATGTTTCAAAGGAGAAAAAACCCACAAATGCTATAGCCTAGTAAATAGTGTTAACAATGACCATATTGCCATACACATGCACATATGCACACACCCACATTACATTGATATGCAAAATTTAATGGAATTAAGTCCTTACAATAGTCCCTAAAAGACATTCACAAAGTCACAAATTTGAGGTTAAGGTGACTCTGGAAGCACAAAATGAGTGTGGATATGGATATGGTAATTTGTTCAAGAGCATAAAATAAATGAGAAGCTCAGGTGCGCAACACTCTAGTATCACAATATGCCTATAGATAAGAAATTCTATTTAATAAGACTTCACATGTCATGTAGCTGTCAAACCATACAGTTTTAGATTTCTTTAAATCTAATTGCCTTATTTTTTAATTAAATGCAGACTGAATTTAATATTCACATATAACTCCATGTCATCCATTGCACTTCTGCCTTGTTTTTTAATCAGTTTGTTTTCATTTGTTTTGCAGTGAAATAACCTTCATTTTAGGGGAGGAAAATGAACCAGAAACCAAGATCAGGAGGATGAGTGGTTTCAACAGAGAGAAAATTAGGTTGAAGCCACAACAGTAGCTATTAAGTCAAATTCTCCCAGGATTTAAACTGCTGGGATTAAGTTTCTCATGGTTCGAATGAATTGTTAGCAATAAGATTCCTTGAAAGCATGACTACAAGTAGGATATGACTTTCTAGAATTCTAATTTTCATAACCTTTTCTTAAAAAAATTATAACTCGATTAAGGGTTAAAATGTATTGGAGAAGGTAGGGGGTAGGAGGAGACTAATTGCTTAATTCAGACATAAAGTGATGAGTATTTACTAAGGATAGTAGAGACAGAAATGGAGAATTCGAATCAGTGAACGTAATCTTAGACTTTTATAGTCGGAAGGCACCAGAGATCTTCCAGTTAACACAGTCCAGGTTCTGCTTGAAATACAGAAGAGAAGGGAGAATATTACCTTCCAAGATGACTCATTCTACTTCTGCACAACTATGAGTATTAGGATTATTTCCCTTACATTAAAGCCAAATCATTTTTCTTTATCTTCTACCTAGTACTCCAAATTTTTCCCTTTGGAGTTTGGTAGAACACATCTATTCTCTCTTTTCTATGACAGGTCTTCATATGCTTGAAAATAATAATGTCTCACCAAGTGTTCTTTTCAGCAAAACAAATGTCCTTAATTATTTAATATAGCCTGGTCTTCATCCCATATACCTTTCTTCTCCAAAATCCTGGTTCAGGAAACACTCTATCTTGTTAAGTTCTTCCTAAAACATAATATACAAAATTAAATTTGATATTTCAAATGTCATCTGAATAGGGAAGAATATAATGGGACTAGGAGTCTGTTATTAGTTAACTCTGTCTCTAAGGTTCAGACCATCTGTACATTTTATAAGCATTTCTTATTTATGCTTGTTATTGCTTCATCCCAATCATTGATAAAAGTGTCAAATAGCGTAGAACCAAGAATAGATTTCTAGTGCACTAAAGATTTTGCTATTATATTGACCCATTGAGGACCATTTTCTGCACTTAGATATTTAACAAATTATGATATTTCCTATTTTATCACTGATCCCAGATATCTATATTTTATTGCAGAAGAGGATAAGAAATGGTGTCAAGGACTTTGTCCAATTAATTCCAATAAATATGCATTATTTCCAAAGTTCTATATTATGTTTCAGGAATAAAAGAACAAATGAAAGGCAGACCCTACTCTCATTGCATTTGTCATTTAGGAAAGGAGGACCATTGATAAAACTACCAATGATACAAAGTTGGGTATATTAAGTTAAATTGAGATGTATTTAATAAATTTAAATGAATCAAATTTCTACAAAAAGTACCATGGAAATCTGAGCAAGGAAAGATAACTCTCAGGGAAGAGGATCAGAGAACATTTTTATAAAAAGGTAATACCTGAGTTGAGTTGAATAAAGGGAGGAAATTTAATGGGTAGAAATGGAACAGGAATTAGCATTTCATTTAGAAGAAATGGCATAAAGAAAGGTATAGAGAAAGGAAAAGGCAGGACTAGTGTAGCAAGTGAGTAGGCCAAAAATAGGCAGATATATAGTATATAAAGGGAATAGTGTGAACTAAAGATGGAAATGTGGAATTAATCAAAGGACCATCAATATGGAGGTGAGAATGAACTTGAGGTCATGCAGCCCCAAATTCTATTTTACAGATAAAGTCAAATTTGGAACAAGTTTATGAAATGCTTTGAATGTCAAGATAAGGTGATTTGACTCTATTCAGTAGGACATTAACAATTTACACTCACCAAATATCTATTGAATTAAGAAGAGTGATGACTTTAACAATATGATGTGTTAGGAAGATTACTTTGACCCCAGAGTAAGAGATGGACTGGAGAGAGAGACTGAAGAGATCTTGGACCTGTGAGTTGACTTGATAGTTCCAGTAATCATTGAGACATAATTGAATTTATAGAGTTAAAGTGGATATTAAAGACAGAAATAGATGTGAGAAATATTACAAAAGCAAATTTAGGAAATGTGTAAATCTATTCAAACCTATATATATTAAGTGGATAAGATGAGTGAATAATGGGGGTAGGAGATAAGGCACATGGCAACAAAGAATTTAGATGTGAAATGGGAGGTGAAGCAAAATTAAAGAAAGACAGCCACTTGGACCATCAACAGGTACACAAAATCGAACACGAGTTATGATTATATACCATTCATTTAATACCAATTATGTGCATGACAGATGCCACCTAATAAAGAGAAAAGAAGATTATATTAGGTTCTTTCAAAGTGCAATTTGTTGCAAAATTTTCCTGTCATAACAATTTATTCATTCTTTCTATATATAGTTGATAGCATATAAAAGAAAATATAGGTCTTTGAACAGGAGTCTTTAAAATATTCATGTCTTCTTCCATCACAACTAGTACCATAAGCAAACAGTTATTTAGTTACACGATGCATACATAAATATATTGTAAATAACCTAACTTTGAGAGAGTTCACATTGTTAGTGAATAGTGCTTTCAGCTCTTTTGAAGGAACTAGAAATAAGGGAGGAGCATATTAACCTAGATTCACCATGTGATAAAAAGTCATATTAGAATATGAAGCACTTATATAGAGTCACATATTTTTTGAAGTGCTTCCTAAACCTGAAAAATCAAAAACTTATGAAATAACCCTATAAAAGAAGATAGCACCCACCTCCATCAATGATGCAAAAGAGTTTATGTTTAAATGATGAGATAAATTGGCTAAGTTCAAATGAGTGCATTTCTGGAAAAAAGTATCATCAACAAAGATTTAGTGGGACCCTATAATATACAGGAAGCCCTGTACCAAGTTCTATAATTACCAGAAAGGAAATATAGCATGTGGCTCCTACTTTCAAGGTTTTTTGTTTCTGTTTTTTTTTGGTCTACTTGAGAAGACATATACACATACACAAAACACTCTCATTTATTTAGAGTTGGCAATTTGTGTAGCTGCTGAAAGTCAGGAGTTGCTGGTCAGTCTGCGTATTTATATTTTGGAGCAAAGGAATGTGGGAAATCCTTGTGGTGTAGCTAGTAACCTGGGATTTTCAATAAAGAAAACTGTTCAAGGAGATCTTTCTCTCTCATCTATCTCTTCTGTCTCTATCACTATCTCCATCTCTCTCTGTCTCTGTCTATTTCTCACACATATGTATGACAGACAACATGCTATAGGTATTACAGTCAGGAAGAGAATCCTGCACTTGACTACACTGATTGTAGACCTTAGCCTAATTGTTTAATTTCTTAATTCCCCAGGTAACAATATGGATTTAAACATTAGTAGGAGAAAATCTTTGAGAACACTAGTTACCACTAAGTTTGTTTGGGATATAGCAAGAAAAATAAACACAAATCTATATACACATACATATACATATATATATATGTGTGTGTGTATTTGTTTTATATATGTTATGTATTTGTTTCATATATATGTATATATACATGTATGTATGTATATATACATATTCATATGTAAAATAAAGCAGTTGGATTAGTCCCAATGATTTCTTCCAACTTCAACAGTCTAAGAGATTATAAATTAGTGAATATATGACAGTGTATAATTAAGTGTTAAATTCTATATTATATACTATGCATTTTTGAAAGAGTTTAGAAAAAGAAGAAAATCTATAATGACAGAAGTAATCAGGGTAGTTTTCATGGAAATGGAAATTAAGCTAGACCTAGAAAGAGGGATGGGGTAGGATTTGGAAAGGTAGAAGATAAATGACAGAAAATTTTAGACAAAGACCAATACAAGTGAATATAAAATGGTACAAAAATGAAAACCTGAGATATTGAATAAATTTATCTGACTGGATTGTAGGATTTCTATTGCAAAAGAAATAAGGTTGGCTAGTCAGGACAGAGCCTAATCTTAGGTTCCTTTGTGTGGATGACATTGTACCATACTAACCCTAAAACATGACAAAATCCTGTCAATAAAACATATATTTATTCAATATTTTCCACGCAGGTGAAGAATGTGTCTTCTTTTTATTATAATATACAGTTAGACAGTAAGTTCTTATATTTTGGACTTTTGGACCCAGAAATGAAGAAGTAGAAGATAGTGAGATAGAGTGTATTTAGGGAATTGTACACCAGATTCCATAATCTAAGCATTTTAATCCCAAACTTATCTTTTTAATATTTGGAATAAAACATATGGAGTAAAATTTTGGGGTCACCCAAAAGGTGATTCAAAGGCATTGGATGGTGAATACAGGTTGGCTTCAACAGTGATGAATTTGTTGCAAGTAACATAAAATATATTATCAAAAGATGCATCAACTTGCTTGGTTATAAAGTAATGAGTAAAAACAAACAGATGGCTAATGTAGATATTGTTAAGGGTGGAAAGGGAAGGGCTCTGGTAGATTGTGTGGATGCTCCAGCAGAGGATTTGTGGGAAGACATGAAACAAGACCAGTGGATGTTGAGAAAGCTTGGGTGGGTTATGATCTGCACCACAGGAGACACTAACTTTGATTGAGCTCCTTTGGTCAGTGAAGTATACAGGAAGATGATTTGAATCGAGTTTTCATGTTTGTATCTTGATCTTCACAAATGTTGGTATCCTTACCTAGAACAACCTCCCATCAATCCTCAACCTTTCCAATTGAACATATTGTATTGTATTATAAAAATAAAAGAGGGCAGAGCATGGTAAAAATACTGTACCTTTAAAGAAAATAAGTCACAAAGGCAAACTGGTTAAATTGTAGATAATGACATCAGCAAAGAAGACATTTCATTAAGGGTATCATTTGGAATGGAAAAAAATGAGACAGAATCTATTTTATACAGAAGGGTTTTCCCAGTCCTCCCATTGCCTTCTACTTTCTGTATCTATTCTCTACAGCAGATGTCTCTTCTGATATTATATTTAATTTATTTTGTATGTATCTTGTATACCCCTAGTTACTTATATGTTGACTTCTCGGAGGGAAGGGAGTATCTTTTTTGCCTTTTATCCTGAGTATTTTGTATAGTTCAGTCATTTCAGTCATGTTCAAGTCTTTGTTACCCCACTGGGGGTTTTCTTGGCAAAGATACTGGAGTGGTTGGCCATTTCCTTCTCCAGCTCCATTCTACAGATGAGGAAGCTGAGGCAAACAGGGTGAAGTGATTTGCCCAGAATCGTGCAGCTGGTAAATGTCTGTGGCCAGATTTGAATTCATGAAGGTGAATCTTCCTGAATTCAGGCCCAGCACTCTATCTGCTTTGCACCCATCATGTTACTTGCCACAAAATAAGTAATGAATTTATTCCCATTGAGTTGACTTGATGGGAAAAATTTCAAAGAAATAAGATTTGGGGCTGATTGGATTTATCCAAAGTTGAAAGGTGTGTTTATGTGATGTCAGACATCCTGGCCAAATTAGTAAAATCCAGTCAATCACTAACACATTTCCAAATATTAGGACATTTGGAATTGGGCAAATAAAACAGTGGGATGGTTGAGCGACTGAATTTTAATCCAGATGCCTGACCTTTTTTTAGTTACAACCAGAGTCGTTGCATCCGTATGACATTATTTCTTTTCTTCCATTTCACATGACACTGTGGTTTATAGGGTTAGCATATCCTGCAGCATAATGAAATGGATCTTCCAATGTCTTTAAGGGTATATTCAAGGAATTCAAGCTGAGAAATTTTACTTGGCAAAGTTATTGTGAATATACACACATCACTAGACAACATACATTCTGAGGACATTTAGGGCATTATTTTTTGGGACATTTCCCAACTTCATTTTAGTGGTCAATAGGCAAGGAAACAGAATTTGTCCTGTTGTCTAACAGTTGTGTGCTTCTTAACTAGTACTAAATGGCAGAGTCATTTTTTTAGATCATGAAGGAAATTTTTCCTCTGAGAAATAGCACACTGCCTAGAGTGTAAGAGATTATTTGAGTAATTCACAATTACTGACATAATTTAATTTGAAATTTCACATTTAACATTGAAATGCAGTTTTTAAGATTAGGATCAGAAAAAATAAAAAAAATCAATATAATGATGCACTTCTTTATGAGTCGATTTAAGTAAATTAATGGCAACTCTAAACATAAACCTCAAATGGGAAATCTAGGTTGGTGAATTCATCCATATTTGCATATATCTATACAGAAGGTCCCAAAAGTCTTGATGCAGTTTTGAGTTCAAAACTGCACCAAGACTTTTGGGACACATTTTATGTCTATAGATATTTACTTTTGGGGGGCCACTGAATGACTACTGAAGTCAACTGCAAGATAAAGTAGATTAATTTAGAAAAAAATAGCCTTTAATATCCCCTCTTTCTCCCTCTCTACAATGCTTTGGATTTTTCAAACTCTGTGAGCAAGTTTCTCACCCTGGAACTTCTACATCCTAGAGAATCCATCCGCTAACTTTCCTTGGTGAGTTTTGTAAGCTGACTCCCATTTAGGAGAAGCAGCCAGGTTGGCAAAAGTTTGTTCTTCTCCCAGCTGTGCCTCTGGCTTTCCAGATTTCAACAGCATCTCTCCCTCCCCAACTCTCTTTTGGATCATTTTCTTGAAGGAAGGAACTGTCTTTCTTTTTGCTTGTCATTGTACCTCTAGTACTTAGCATGGTATCTGACACATAGTAATTGCTTGTTAAATTCTTTTTGCCTTCTATCTCTAGATCTACATTCATAAATGGGAAAACTGGAGACAGACAGTGAGAGAGAAAGGAACAGAAATAGAGAGACAGCTCTGTAAAGCTACCTATGCCATAGTCTTTGTGTGTCTGTCTCTCTGTGCATATTAATAGATAGAGAGATTTGTGTGTAGCATAGTAGATAGAGCAATAGCCTTAATCTCCTAGGTTCTATATTAGGTTATATATTCTATATCAGAGCAAGTTACTTAACCTCCAATTTTTCAAGGCAATTCTCTAAATCTATGTTTAAGCTCCATAGAAGGTACTTATCTGACTTGACAGAGGGAATTTCCTTTACTAGCAAAATCACAAATCTATTCTTTGTCTTTATTTGTGTGTGTGTGAGTGTGTGATAAAAGTTGTGGTATATGCATCTTGAAAATGATTTTTTAAAATTTCATATTAATAAGATAAACAACCCAGGATTTCCAGCTTCAGTTTTTCCTAAGATCATAAAGAGCAATGGGACATCATTTTCATCAATTACCATTTATTAAGAACACACAGGGTTCATAGTATTGAATTAGGCAAAAGTAATCTGTAAAAATTCTGATAGAAGAATTACAACAGAGTTTTTAAAAAATGAAACCCCTGGATGATCCCAGGGAGATTAAAATAATGTTGTATTTATAGAAAAACAAATTGATAGTTTAACCGCTTCAGACCATAAGGAGACCATTAATTCTTTTCAAATTCAAGGTATGAAAATGGTGCCCTGATTGAAAGAGTTAACACAGTTTTCAAAACTACTCACCATCAGACACTAGCTTGGGTGTTGTAAAATCTGACTCAATATTTGCAACCAATTAAATTTTCCTATAAATAGAGTTGACATTTTTGCTTTTAAAAAATCAATCTTTTTTTTTCTCCTTCCTTGTTTTTCTTTTGGTAGATTTATGCCTTCCAGAAGGAAATGCTACCCTACCCCTAACAAAAGGATTGAAATTTGAAATGAAGAAGTCAAAATGACAACCTCAATACACAAAAATATACACAATCATATTTAGCAACATATTTGTTTACTTCAAGATAGAAAAGAAATGTACTTTTCTCAATGCTAGCTACTGAATTCTTATTTTAAAACCCAAATCAAAACCCACAGCTCAAGTCTGGACATTATATACAGTTCAGAGTTTTAATCAGTATATGGGGTAGTGGGTTAGAATTGAAAGCATGACACTTTTACCTTGTGAACAGAAAACCATAATGAATGTATTATAGAAAGATATCAAACTGCTATTTATGCTGTCTCTCCATGGGGAATATGCACCATTTTGTGCATAAGTTTGTACATAAGTCAGTATTGGAAAATTGAATTACAGTATCAATTTATATTGGTTATTCACTAAAGGGATCTTGAAGATTAGTATCTCAATAAAGATTAAAAAAGCAAAATATGAATAATCTTTGTATATACCCAAGTTGAGTCAATGTGGCTCCTTCCTTGCACCCCTGTTCAACATGGTGATGTACCACAAGGATGTACTTCCCCTCAGGGCAGATACCAGTGGGAGCTAGCTGAGTTGGTAAAGTACAAGTAGAAGCTGATGAAATGTCAATAGCAAAAATGATTGCAGGAATTGAAATTTTAAGGAAGCCAAATAACTCCTCAGTTACTTCAGCAGTACATTGGCTAGCCTTCAGGATCAACTCATTGGAAAAACAGAAGGAGGTAGACCTTGTTTCCTACAGAAAGTGATAACAATAGATTTTTATATCCAGCCAAGAGGACATAGAAGATCTGGATAAAATTGTACATGGGGGCTATTTCCTCCACCCTGAAAGGGAGTCTTTACAGTGTCTATAAAAGGGAAATGAATAAAAATGGACATAGGATTGAGCTGTACCTAAACAAAAGATCAAGAGGGGATTTTTTTAGAAGACCCATTTATTGGTAGAGAAACCTTACTGGATGTTGAGTCCTGCCCTAATAGACCCTTACCAAGGTAAAGAGCTTTCCATTTAATAGTCATTAACAGCTGCCCTTCCAGATCCATCAAAGAAAGGGGGGAGGGTGAAAGAAAATCCTTTCTGTACAATTACACCAGACCATTTACCTTTTGTCATTTTAGTAGCTGAACTGCAGGGAGACCAAAGTTTGATAGTCCTTGGTTGTCTACTTTTCGTGCATTTGTCCAATTTTTTTGTATTAGGCTTCTCTGGCTCAGTCCCCGTCAAATTAATTCATGATACCCATTGAGAAATGTCTTGTTTGGTTTGTTTTTTTTTGATGCAGAATCCAGTACCCAGTTGAATTCTCTTATAT
This sequence comes from Myrmecobius fasciatus, assembly GCA_023553655.1. Lineage (NCBI taxonomy): Eukaryota > Metazoa > Chordata > Mammalia > Dasyuromorphia > Myrmecobiidae > Myrmecobius > Myrmecobius fasciatus. The sequence goes on along the minus strand of JAJPUD010000598.1, from coordinate 568,984 downwards.
GGAGGCTATAAATCTCAGATATCTTCTTATTCTGCTTTGTGGTGTTTGTTATTCCTGTCTTGTTTTCATTGAAGTGCTTATTGCAATGTATTTGTATAGTTTATGGACTAAAAAAAAGTTAATGTGATATAATGGATAAAAAGCTGCAGGTTCAGATTGTCTTTCTGATACCCACTGGCTATGGGATTGGGGTAACTCATTTTGTCTCAGTGTTGTTGGATCTCTATGACTATATATTACAGACAAGATTCTAATTGCCATTGATACAGGGAATTTTCTCATTTGGATATTTGCTAGCCAAGAGAGATCTCAGGTCTGATCTCTATCTTTATATCTGGTTTGCTTAAAACAAAAATACTCTAGATTGTGTGATGACTGAAGATTGAACTGATTATGAAGTTGCAATCATTTTGCTGTTGATTTTTGTTTTTTGCCATGAAAGGCTCAAAATCTGATACAAATGTTTGGGACATTTTTCAAAACCTTCTTGCAAGTACAAAGGATACCTTGTGCCTCCCCTCCTTTAAAGCCCCAAACAAATCTTAAAACAGATAACTTTAGGGGTATTCATTTGTAATTCAAAGAAATGCACTCAAGTTTCTGAAAATAATGAGGTTTCTTAATGTATTTAAAATATCAATAATTTATAGACTTTTTATACACATATATTTAAGAATATCTATTCCTTAAATGAGCTATAGCTATAATTAACAGGAGTCTCTACCCTAAGTTTTGCTAGAGTGGCAGCAGAGGCAAACAAGTGTCTTCATAAATCAAAAGCTGAGAAGAGAAAAAAGACTTAGTTAGCTGGATGATATTTTTCTTCCTAAACTCTTCATTTAAAGACCACTTCTGTGCTAGCCCTGATCCCAGGAGACATTTTCCATTCACTTCCACTTGTCTCCAAATTTCACAAGCTCCCAAATTCCCATTGTTGTATAATCCCCCTTGGAATAATTTAATTAACTGATGCTTTACACTTGCAGTAAGGGAGAAGGAAAAGTTGTTTGCTTGGGGGAGGAAGGAGTATGATCAGAGAATGAGCTTTCATCAATCCTTGGAGGGGAAGAAGCAGTAAGATAAAAAACAAACAAACAAACAAACAGAAAAACCTACTAAATGACTCTCTATTTCCAGATATTAAATTCCACCAAATTAAATTAAGTTGTCTCTTCACATTGTGACTTTCAACATTTTGATTTATCGCCAATCAATATAAAAATTTAAATGGGATTTTTTTGAGAGTTTTGCAGAAGCTGCAGAAGACATATAAAAGTCAATAGATGATGCAGAAAAACTTTGGAAACTCAACAAAGCATAAAATGTATGTTTAGTATTGTATAATACCAACATATTTTATCTTTAGATGCCAAAATAATTCAGATTTCTTCTCTGGTACAAAGGGAGGGCCAGAAATTTTTACATGGATCTTCCAGATCATGGGGCCCTGAGCTGTCATGATGTAGAAGGGATAACTGTAGTTTCAATTTTTTATCTTCCTCTGAGCTGCAAAAGGCAGCTAGTTAGCATAATAGATAGACTGCCAGGCATAAAGTCAGGAAAACTCATCTTGTGAGTTCAAAAATGGCTTCAGACACTTACTAGCTGTGTGACTCTGGGCAAGTCACTTAAACTTTTTCCCTGTAAGATGAGTGGGGAAGGAAATGGCAAATCACTCCAGTACCTTTGCCAACAAAACCCCAAATAGGGACATGAAGATTTGGACATAACAGAGCTACAATAGCAGCAGTAACAAGCTGCATAAAACTTTACCAGATGCTCGAACTTCCGCCTGCCATTCAGGAGCTATTTCTGAATTCCTTCCTTCAGAGACTTTCCTTGCATTACTTGAACCACAGTTTGAGAACAGTTGCAACTTTATTAAGTAAATGCCCATCACTTTCTTCTTTAAAAAAAGTATTCAGTAAATGTAAAATAATTGCTCTATAAGTAATGATTAGCAGGCTGATTTCAGAGAAGCCTGGAAAGAATTACATGAACTGATGCTAAGTGAAGTGAGCAGAACCAAGAGAACACTGTACCCAGCAACAAGATTATGTGGTGATGGACACAGCTCTTTGCAACAATGAGGTGTTTCAAGGCAATTTCAGTACTTGTAATGGAAAATGCCATCTTCATCCAGAGGGAGAGCTATGGAGACTGAATATCTATGGAAGCATAATGTTTTGACGCTTTTTGTTCTTGTTTGTTTTCCTCTCTCATGCTTTTTTTTCCCCTTTTGATCTGATTTTTCTTATGCAGCATGAAAAATAGGAAGATATGTTTAGAAGAACTGCACACGTTTAATGTGTATCAGATTGCTTGCTATTTGGGGAGGAGGGAGAGAGGGAAAGAGGAAGAAAAATTTTGAAACACAAGGTTTTGCAAAGATGAATGTTGAAAATTATCTTTGCATGTATTTGGAAAAATAAAAGATGATTAAAATAAAGAGAGGTAAAGGAAAAAATATTCAAAGTCCACCAATATCCAGTTATGATCTCAGAAGATTTGACCACAACTATAAATAATGGTGAGGACTCAGATCCTGAAGTTACACAGTTCATCTCATTATAATAAACTATAAGGCATGGTTAAAATTATTTGGCATACAATCATTTTTTAAAATTTTGTTTTAAACAAGTAAGCCATGGACATCAATGATTATCTTTATGAAAATGATTCTAATGTTGAGGATATTAATTTACATTTTCATAGTATTTCAAGGTTTGCAGAGCTTTTGCATATATTATTTTATTTGATCTTCAGAAAAATCCCATGAGATAGTTTCTATTATAATCACTCTTTTAGAAATATGGAAAACAACTTTGCCAGTGAGCACTCTTTTCCCAACTCCCTTTCTTGATTTCTGTCTCCTAACATACAACATATTCTGCTTGCTTCTTTACCCAAATGTTTCCAATAAGTTGAATTTTATCTCACCATAAAGAGATTAGGGGCAGAGAGAAATACAAATGGGAATTAGTGGAGGAGACCTCAGCTTCTGCCCAGTGTTAGAAATTTTTCTAATGGGAGTTCAGATCCACTGTTCTATTATTTCGTTTACTATAAACTCCTTACCAGAAGAGAAAGGAACCACATAGATCTGAGTCAATTTTTTTTTTGTACTTTACTCGAAACACTTTACACAATCTAATTGTTGTAACAGAATGATATACATAAATCTAGTTTAGTTCTAAATTACATTTCAGACTTTATATACTGGAGTAATTTAAAGGACAGTGAATGTCCTTTATTTAAATGTCCTTAAAATTTAAAGGTCAATGAAGACCAGAATAGTTAGGGATGACCTTGTGGAATAGGTGAAATTGTGGTTGTGTCTTAAAGGATCAGTTATTGTTCATCCTTCATTTTCGAAGATGACCAATGACATCATGGGATGTTGTCTTGATTTGGGCATGAATTGGATTTAAGTTGCAGAGTCATCAACTTCAAGTTCTCTTCCAGAGTCAGTAAAATCCAGCGGCAAGTCAAAAGTCAAGATGTTTGGAGATGGCTAAGGATGCAATGGATGACCGCAGTGGCTTCCTTGTCTGACCAAGCTCTACTTGCAATGTCTGCTTCAGCTGCTTTCATGGATTTTGGAACAAATTGTTCTCATCCGCCCATTCTACTGAGGGACGTCTTCCCGTGCTTGGGCTAGACATCCCCTTGATTCACATATGCCTCTGAGATCTCTCAGTTACCCTCAGTGAGGTTTAATCCATCTGCAGAGACAGTTTTGCTGGGATATGGCCATTGCACATGTCCAGGTCACAGCTTCTTAGAGCCACCAGAAAGTATATAGGAGAGAACAAAAAATTTCTTCTGAACCTTGACTTAAAGAGGGATCACAGACCAAGGAAGTCTTCATTTCATGCTCTTTGGACTGGACTCCACCATGTATCACCATCACCACCACTTGTGCCCCTCTATCCATGTTGTGCACCTCATTCCTCCAGCTTTTCAGTTTTCTTTTTATACTGCCTCCAGCATTAGGTTATGAACCCCTGAAAGGCAGGGGCTGCCTTTCTTTTTCTTATTAGCAAATAAACTTTCTACTTCTAGTTATAGCTTGCTATACAACCTGAGGGCCATCATAGAGAAGGAGTTTTGGACTAAGAAAGATATTGAGACTTCTTTTTTTGATCAACAACTTGACTTCTAGCAAAATGGCGTCTAAGCCCGTCTTCCTTTAGTTACTTTGAAACAGCAAGATATTTGCAAATTGTAAAGAAGAATACCAAAGGAAAAAAAAGAAGAAATAGGAAAGAATTTATCTCACAAGAAATTTCACAGAATACCAGCAATAAGCTTTTTTTTAAAGGAGAAAAAAACAAAACAAAAAAGAGTATACAACAATCCTATGGAGTAAAAGAATACAGTCTAAAAACCTGAGAATAGAAGAAAAATAATGCAGTAATAATGAGACTTCCCTCTCTACCACCAATGATAATGAAACTATTGCAAGAATATTCAGAATATAGTGGTAAGGAATAGGAAAAAAACAAACAAACAACAAACTATGACCCACTATCACAAGTGATTAGCAAAAAAATGTTTACAATCAAATTTTAACAAAAAGATTACAGTAATCTTTAATTAAATTGTTATTATGACCAAGCTGTATTTATGCTTGAGATGCAAGAATGATTTAATATTAAAAAGAAAAATAGCTAAATTCATCACGTAAAAACACCCAAATAGCATTTTCCCCCTACAGATGAAGGGGAAAAGTGCTTGACAAAATACAATAATCATTTATGTTTGTTTTTTAAAATAAAATCTGAAAAGCTTTTTCCACCGAAATGGAAAGGACTTTCAAAAGCATGTATCTAAAACCAAGAGCTACCATTATGTGTAATGAAAAATGAATGAGAACTCTTTCCCAATAAGTTTAGGTGTAAAGCAAAGATATATTTGTTTATATATCATTTGACATGCTATTAGAAATAGTAACTATAGTATTAAGAGAAAAGAAAAAAATATTGAGAGACAGAATAAGTTAATATAACCTATTGTTATAACTGTTGGAATTATCCCTATTTGTAGAATATAAATGCAATTTTAATTGATTAATACATTTTGATTGATAATACAATTGATTTAAACATTTTGTAAATTAGGGAAAAAAACTAACAGAGGTAATTAAGCATTTCAATTAAATAGCAGGATACCAAATACATCCACAAAGTTGGTGCATTTCTTGGACCAAGAGCTAGCTGTCAACAAAGGCATAGGCTCAGCACATGGCACAGGTTGTTAATACATCAGGTAAGTGGATATTTGCTATTTTTTCAGAACATGTATTCTTATATGGAGAGGAAGACTTTGAGTCCTGGAAAGAGCCTGCCATTGACATGATTCAGGAGCAATGAGGGACTAATGGGGAAAGATCTAGGCAATAGCAAAACAAAAATCCAGTGCAATATAGATAAAACTAATTTGTGTTTTTTTTTTCTGAATCAATCTATATCTATTTGTGTTTTTCAACAGCCTAGAGCACTAAGAGATTAAGTGACATGACCAGTCATGATGTGTCAGAATCAGTATTTGAATCTAGCTTTTCTTAGTTTCACAAGTGGCTCCCTATTCACTATACCACATAATTCCTTAGTATTTTTTGTATATAGTTTATGGCAAATATGCATGTTGCAGCACTTCCTCACCAGTAAGGAGTGCTTCAGGGGGCTAAACTTAATTCCATGAGGATTGTACACCATCTCATAGCCTATATCATTTCCTGTTGACCTTCATCTTCTAGCCGAGTTCACTGGTCCATCAGGACAGAGAAAATCAGCTCAAAGTGATATTTACTTCCCCCAGCAGCACATTCATAATGGAAATAATAGTCTCTTAGCCACATTTTATTGAAGTAGAGTCAAAGCTTCTTTCATGGCATAAACGATCTCTACTCTCTGTGATATGGATCACAATAATTTGGGGTCCTTGGGACTTAAGATATCAACAACCCTTTTGGTTCTCTAAAGCTAGACTGACATTGAATTTCTTTTACTTAAAACCATGCTCTGTGAACACTCATATGCTTTTTGTCAATTAGAACACAGGTCTATGGATTGTTCATACTTTAGTTTGAGTCTCGTACGTAATTTTAGTAGTTTTCAAGAGGATTCAAAGGCAAACAAAAGTGACCATAGATAGAATAACTGATCTGACTGTGAGTGAATTTACTACTAGCAAATTTAATAAGAGTCTGGCAGCCATAGCTCTCCTGTCCAGTTTTTGTATTAACTTTTCCAATATCCTCTGTTGCTTTCTTTTGGATCAACTAAATAAGCTCTGAGTGTCTGAGAAACTTTCTGTTTCTTGTAGAGCTAAAGGCACAGTGATGGAAGATGATTGTCTGAGGGTCACTGTAATCACTTGGATCAACCAAATATAATTTGATCACTGGTTTCAGGTGCAATTTCTCTCACTGCAGTTCAAAGTTAGAGAGCTTCTGTCCTTCCTGTTGTGAAGCAGTTAACAACTTTACATAGATGTCCTCTGGACTGTCACCTATGAGGCTTTTCATCCTGGGGTCTCAGGGCCTTAGATCTTCAAGGGGCATATGAAGGGATGAGTGGGATTTGGGTGGACTGAAGGGAGAGCAAAAAGCATTCCAGCTGAAGGGAGGACCATGATCAAGGGAACTAAGATCCTTTGGTATATTACTGGTGCTGTTAACCACTCAGAGTCTCTTTAAGATAATTAAGAGACATGGACAGATGTGAATGTCTCATCTTGTAAGCGTATCTGTGACAAGAACCGTGAAGGAAACAGGGAATGCTAATTGGATAACACCTGTCTCTGTTAAGATGAATGGGTAGATTTGAGTATTCTGAGACTTTGTTGTGAGTCTGCAATTGCAGACTTTTCAGCATTTAGCCTGTGTTGTTCTGTCAGAAATTTCCAGCTTCCTGTCCGGTGCTCTCGTTTCCCTACCTGAGAAAGTGACGTGATAGATACAGTGAAAAGGAAAGGGGACATGGGAAGGGAAAGAGAAAGAAAATAGATAGGGAGAAAAGAATATTGGAGACGTTGTTTGCAGGAACTTTGGTTCTAGTTTCTTCTGGAGGAAAGAGAAACTAAAGATATCTTGCCCATTAGCAGCTGGATCTGTGATAGAACTGTAAATATGGTCTGCTAATTTTGAGCTAATAACACCAAAAAAACAAACAAACCAAAAAAAAAAAAAAAAAAACAGGTGCTGCTCCATCAGCCACTAGTACACCATCCATATGTGGAACTATCATTTACAGCAAATGCATAAGGCCACTTACCTGGGCAGTATAATTTCCAAGGATGTTCCCATTGATAAGGAGATTGACACATGCATTACCAGAGCTAGCCCAGTGTTTGGGACGCTTCGAAGGAAAGTGTGAAAGGGGAGAGGTATTAGATGTACCAGACACTGGGTCTACATTTCAGTGGGCAGGCATAATGTGTGCAGAATTATAGAATGTTATAATATGAGTATAAGGTAAATTGAAGGAGGGATCACCAACTGGGAGAAAGGATTTTGGGATACAGAGATCAAGAAGGAGTGGATTCCAGATGTGGGGGACAGATTGTGTGAAGATGACAGATAGAAGATCAAGTTCAAGTTGCAGACTGACAGGAAACCACAGGAAGAAGTGATTTTCTAGCTTTGATCCTAATAGTGAGGATCACAAAACTTATTCAAATTGAGAAAGCCTATGACTGATTTAAATAAATGTCCAGGAGTTCCAATGGTTATACTGTAAAATATGTCATCAGGAAGACCTGAATTCATATCCTATCCCCTTCTCAGAAATTTCTTTAGTTGGGTGACCCTCTGCAAACCTCTTTCAAACATGGTTTCTTTATCTGTAAGTTGGAGATGATGATAGTAAACCCTGTTAAAATAATATATCCTCACAGAGTTGTTTTAAGCAAAAAATAAGATCATATATGTAAACTACTTTCCAAATCTTAAAGTACTATATAAATGCTAGCTATGATTATTGTGAATACACATAGCTACTTTATAAGATTTTCTATTCAAAGAACATTTTAAAAAAGTTTTTCAACATTGTTTTTAAAAATCCCATGATAGAAACTATGTCAGCCATATAATTCAACATTATTTCAAAGTATTTAAAATAACTTGATAGTATAAGGTTGCAATATTTTCACTGTGTAGGAAATGATGAGTTGGTGGATTAAGAAAAATATGGAAAGACTTGAACATTTGAAGGATGATGTTATCTACCTTCAGGGAAACAGAGAGTAAACATAGTATGTAGATGTATACATATATAAATGTATGTTGTATATATACATGTGTATATGAGATAGATATCAATGTTTAAATAATTATGTGTGTATGCATGAGTATATATGTACATATAAGCATATGTGTATATATACATATATAAGTGTGTGTATAAATATAAATATATATGTGGTTAATTATAGCCTTCTTGGGGAAAAGAGGGAGGAGGAAAGGGAAAAAGAATAAAGTAAAAAGTACACAACAGAGAACAAAAGAAAGCCTACAAGGAAGCAAAGAAAGCTGGACAGCTCTGAACACAATGTATAGTATTGATTTTATAGGATTTCTTAATATGGAAATTTACTGTCTCATAATTCTCTCATGTTCTGCTGTGCACATGGCAATGCTTTCTTTTCCTTTTCCTATTTTGTAGTTGTTTTAAATTTAAAAAAAAGTTTTAAAAATCACATGATAATAGTGCAACTTCAAGACAAGGACATTAGGAGGAATCATAAATCTAATAAAATCTTCAAAATTGTATAATCAGTGAATAATGCTATTTGAATAAACATAGAAGTCTGGGATGAACTCCCAGAATTTTTTCTTCTTGTTATCATCAGAAAACCATACAATTTGAATTCTTGAACTCAGAGGTCATGTAGTCCACTCCCCAATCACTTCACAGATGAGCACATTGAGACTCAGGGATGTGGCCAGAGTTGCACAGAGAGTATTTCACAAATAGTCTATACAGGCTATCCTGGAAGAAATGGAGAATCTAAGGTAGAGCAGTATCCCTTCCTTTACAAGTCATTTTTAATTGGAGACTGAAGTTCAAATAAATTTTCTTTTGTCTTCTGTCTGCCCTGGGCTTCCGGGTTGTAAAAAAAAAAAAGTAGAGTTAACTGCATGGGATTCTGCCTTCATCCTTTAGTTGTAGTGCTAAATGGCATTTTGAAAAGAGTACATAATGAATGCATTCAGACAGTGCAGCTGTTTTTTGTCTGTTTTCCAAACACATAATGTGCTAATTTGGAAAAAAACCAACAACAGCTGCAAATGCATGTCAACAGCAAGGTCTTCAAGGGAAGGCCTTAATAGGTTTTGTTAATCAGTTGTGAACCAGGTGTGAATAAATAATTAACACACTTGATGGTAGAGCCTTGTTATTACTGTTGCTTTAGTTGAAACTTTGGATAGCCTTTCCTTTAGAAGTTCAGAGTTTACTTGCAAAATTTAGAAAGAAAAAAAAATTATGGAGAAATATTTTTATAAATAAAAAAGATTTTTAAATGAAGATTTTTGGGTGTTATTGTCAAATAAAGGAAGTTTTAAATAATTTAGCCCTCATTTTAGTCTCCCTGAGAAAAAAAAATTGAGATCTATACAATATTTCCATGCTTCAAAGATCCGTGATCTCATCTCTCTGTATTGCTTTCATTTATACAGATAGAAAGATTGCTGTCTTTGGATTCAGAGGACTTGAGAGCAAATTCTACCTTTCTTATTTAGTTACCTCCATGGCATCAGGCAGGTCTCTTAACTTTTCCAGACTCGTTCCTTATTTAGACTTCTCCAGCTTACATGTATGATTCTATAATTCTTCTCTGCCTGAAGTAGGATTTATAAATGAATCTTTGTGAAAAATGCAGATCTTGAATTCCTCATTTATAATCTTAGAGAATCCAGGTTTACTTTACTGATGAGGGTGCATCACAGATCAAGAGAAAGTAGGCTAACTGGAAAGAGAAATAGTTAAAAATAAAAATAAAATTATTTCAATTTTTTATTGAGTAGAATTGGTCTTATAATCTATGTTTATTATTTGCTTTTGTGATTTTTATTGTATTTCACTTTTCCAGAGAGGAAAAAAAAAACCCTGCAGGGTAGAAAGGATCTCTCAGACCATAAGCATGAAGCTGATTACATTCTCACTTATGATTTTCATTATTGCTTAAAATGTCGGCTGTATTTTTTTTAAAATATCAACTTTTGATATATGTAAAAGTAGCATACAACACAGGTGATACAGTAAATAGAAATCCTTAGATCAAATAAAACCCCTAAAATATACTATCCCTGTGATCTTGGACAAATCATTTTATTCTCACAATAATCCTGGAAGGAAAAAAAAGTCATCATTATCCCCATTTTACAGATGAAAAATGGGACTAAAATGTGATATTATTTGCAAAGTGCTCTACAAATGTGAAAGCATTATATAAATGCTGACCAGCTAGCCATCTGTCCTTAAAGAACATTAAATCAAGCTTGAGAGACAAGGATGACTCCTAAAATAATAATAGGAGGCATAGCCTAGAGAAATGTATGTATGATAATAGAAAAACCATTGACAAGAAGTCAGAAAACTTGAATTATACTTCCAGCTCTTTTGCTATCTTGCTAAGAGAAGCTAAAACCATTAATTGGTTAGCCAACTGCTAAAGAATTGAGAACTGGCTATTCCAAGTATGAATATGAGAAAAAACCTCTTACTTCTTCCCTGAGTGGATTTATCACTGAGACTTCTAATACTGAAGGAAATATTGCCATGGGTGAATTCAGTCCAGTCTTCAGCTCCCTTTCACCAGAGCTATTACCTGCCATTTGTAAAAAAAAAAATGGGAATCTGGGAATCATAGTAGAAAGTCTGCCCTGATGAGAACATTCATCTAGGATGGGAAACCAAGAGACTTAGGATTCTAGGGATTCAGAGATGAGGAGCAGAGGTTTTGGTCCACATGCAATGGCCATACCTCATCCTTTGGTAACTTGGGATGATGGGCCAGAGCTGCTGCTGAGCATTCATTTACTCTGTCCTAGGCAATTCAAACTTTAATGTTATTTACTTACCCATAAGTTTTGTCAGAACTGCACCCATTAGGACTAGGACTTTTTTATTCTTCTCATAGATCATAACTTCCTGGTCTTATCTCATTTCTCCTGTTTCCTATCTTGTAAACTCATTTTTTTTTTTTACTGGGATTTCCAATATTTTTTTTATTTTTCCCTGTTCTCCAAGACTACCACCTAGAGTTTTGATCTAATCCCATCTAGTGTCTATTATTGGAAAACTAAAATTATAAAAAGGCTCATACACCCAGTTTGACATAGACAGATGGTCCTTGTCTTGATTTTAATTGTCCATCTCTGAGATAATCTGACAGATCATGCTTCCTGCCACTTTTTTGCCCCCAAAACGAGACATTCAAAGTGTCAATTTCCTTCAGGAGCCCGGGCAAGCAATTTTCTCTCCTTTTTTTCCCACTGTGTCAAATCTTAGTATAGGAGTAAACATCGTATAAAACAAAACATTAAGATTTGAAGAAAATTGAATTTCTCTACCTTTACAGGCTTCTGAGATCTTAGTAGTGAGAGAAGAGCACTAAACATAAACATAGTTCTAGGAAACATGATTGAAAGTGTGGTAAAACTGAATCCTAGGTTAGGAAAATGTTTCATAATGACGCTTTACTGTATTAAAACACCTGGTGGATACAAACTCAAATTAAATCACCTCTTCTGAACTTGATTCACCTCATGAAGAAATGTATTTTTTTTAACTTGAAAATAAACTCGTCAACCATAATGGTGCTAAAGAGATGCTAAAAAGTGAGGTGATACCTCCTTCAAGAAAGGCCACATTATCATCTCTTCCTAATTAAGCAGACCACATCCAATCTCCTTATTCATCCCATAAATTAACTGCAAGAAAGCCATTTTATGACAGCTTTGCTTTTAAGCTTCTTTCACTCTTATTCCTACCCTCAGGCTAAGATATTGGCTTCTCTTATACTATCATTTGAGTTATTTATATATTATGGTTTATGATCTCCTTTCAGTTGATTGAAACAGTAATGGACCATTTATTAAACACTAACTATGTGCCTGGTACTGTGCTAAAATACAAGCAAGTAAAAAGGTTCTGACCTCAAACATCTTGTATTATAATGGAAGGTAACATATTAAGGAAAACTATAAGTGAGGGACAAAGTATTGGTTTGGAAATGCTAGGAAAGAATCATAGTTGCCTGCAAATTTAGACCAAAGCTCTTATCAAAATTGAGGGTCCCAGTGAAAGTTCTAGGAATTAGGTAAGCAAGTAATAAGGAGGATGGCCAGATAAATTATTTTTAATCATCCTGGGCTTTGCTCAGTGGAAAAAGGGAAACGTACAACATTATCATCAGATCACTTTTTCACATAATTATTGATGACTAGGAATACTGGAACATGTCTGAAATCTCTGCTACTGGGTGACTGAAACTTGTAGTCTAGTTGGGCTTCAATAAGATTAAAGCCATTATGACATCTGCCCCAAGACGGTGAGCCTCCAGAATCTTGGAGTCACCAGGTTGCCATCTGTGGGCTGATTTGGCCCAGACCAAGAACAGATCAGGTAAAGGCCTCTGTGCTAGTCAGTTGTGGAATCAGCCCAGGAGTAGCTACAGAACTTCCAGCCAAGGACAGATAGAGAGATCTAAACCTTAAAACAATTTACACGCACACAGCCCTCCAAAAAATTACTAATAGGGGAAACTGGTATTTTTCATTTACATTTTAGATTATCTGAAGGAAGCACAAAAGAGGTAGATTTTTTAGACTTTATTTTGATATTGATTTTTAACTCTATGAGAGTTTTAAGAAGTTTATAGTCTGACTTTTTTTTTTGTTTTTAAGTTACTGTGGATTTTCAGGTCACTTTCAAAACAATGCCAAAGAAATTGGCTAGACAATTCAATGAAGAAAAACAATAAAAACAAAAATCCCTCAGAATGTCCAAATTCAAGTCCCTTAGGGCTGTATGAATTTGTAGTCACATTAATTTTCTAAAATGTGCCCTTTTTCTTAATAAGGATGAGGACATTTCAGTAGAATTTCCTTGTTTTTAAAGATTTGGGGCTTAAATTACCTGAAGATAGAGCTTATGGAAGGGAAGATGTTTAAATAGCTATTAGGTAATATTGAAAGAGTCATTTTGGCATAGTGTGGAATCATAGGTCTGGACCAAAAAAGACATTAAATAGAAAATAAATAATGAAAGTGCTCAATTCATGGCTTCCAGAAATTACTGAAATAAAAACCATGTATATTCTTTAAATGGTTATCAAAAACAAATCAGAATGATGTTCTTCTAAATGGCACACATTATTTATGGCATCATTTATAATCAAAAGTGTTGCATATTCACTTATATCAATTATGTTAAATAGATTTCTGATATTTAATGACTAAAGCCTTCTCTAGCATCTTTAAAACTCACTATAAAATAATTCAGTAGCAATTCATCTTTCTCGTTGTTTTCTGAAACATCCTTGACTATTCAGCATTGTTATGAACACAGTGTTGTAGATCACTTTTACACCTTTGACAGCAAATTATAGTCATTAAGCAAAGAGGTTTGCATTTAGATTTTGTATTAATTCCCCACTAGAATGATCTGACTAAAGAAGAATTATTCAAAGAAATTATGCATTTTTATATAATACAAGCAACTCAAGACTGATAGAAACCTTTTATAATTCTAAATGTGAAGACATGCAATTACCTGGGAAATGTATACAGTGTCCTTTTATTCTATTTGGTACTGCTTATTTGTTATTACAAGAAAATAAATGGGTTAAGTTGGTTAGGTAACTACCATAGTCTCCTTAAAACCTAAATATCCTTTCAGTTTAGAATTATGAGTCAAATTTATATTCACTCCAATTACTCTTGTTGGTGGGAAAGAAAGTAATATATGAATTCACAAATGACAAAACAGAGTAGTTTTTTTTAATAGCTTCCAGAAAAAAAATGACACCCCACTAAAACTTTGATTCTTGAATATGGCATGATGATAATATATTTATGTTCAGGACATTCAGGGACTGCCTGTTTTTTTTTGTTGTTGTTGTTTTGTTTTGTTTTGTTTTTTGTTGTTTGTTTGTTTGTTTTGTTTTGTTTTGTTTTTTTCAAATTCTCCAAAGTAGGGTGGAGAGAAGCTGAGGGAAGCACTGTGTCAAAAGGACCAAAATATTATGGGAAAGAAGACCTAGGACCTAGGCTCTGCTTTATAACATAATAAATTTATAACCTTTGACAAGACATCTAGTCCTGCTAAGTCTTAGTTTTCTCATCTATAAAATGGAGGGAGGCTTTCCAACCTCACTGGGCTGTTGGTACATGCTTTGAAAACTTCACAATATCATATAAATGCAAGGAAAGTAATTCATTTGCACTTAGTAGGGCACTTTGTTCTTTGAGCACTGGGCTAAAAATTTGACTGGAGTGCTCAAGCAAAGCACATTTTGGAGTTTTGTTTTGCTTACCTAAAGAAATGGGTTTTGTTTTGATCAAATTATTCATGCTATGATGTTTTCCATAGTGTCTACCATTTTCTTGCATAATCTACTTTGATGACTAAAGCTGGGCTCTTTTCAGTAATTTCTGGTAATAATGACCTGTTTTTTTTTATCTGCCAGACCTTTTTGCTTCCACAAACAAGAAGCAGCAGAAACTGTGGAAATACTAAGGGTTATTTTCTCTATGTACCAGAAAAGTGTGAGACTTTCTATCCCACAGCTCTGGCTCCCCCACTGGTGACTTATTGTCTAGAGATAGGTGAATTTGGGGTTTTGCAAATCATAACTTAGCTCTATGCCCCCACCTGCTGGCTACCCCATATATTTTATATGGATCAGTATTAGTTAGGCATGTGACCCTGACATAATGCTCTTTATTTCCTCCATCAAAATAGACATACTGGTATGATGTAGACAGATCAAAAATTAAATAAAAACTGCTTAAACATTTGAGGATATGGTACATAATTATTAACAATAAACCATTTGTCAACTGAGTGACTACAAATCACTCTATTAAACCTCCGAAGTCCCCTTTATGAAATCAATAAGCATTCAGAAGTTCCAGGTAATGGATGATTTGAGTATTCAGTAGAATAGATGCAACATACTTGGTTCAATTCACACGTCTCATTATAGGCAGAAATATTAGTTGGATCTTGTATCACTTATGGCATAGAAGTATCAAATGTTGGATTCAGTGTTAACTGGAAGTCACAAGATTTCATGCTTTTCCTAATTTTAGCTACCTAGTTGCCACTTATGTGGTCATGGCCATGACTTGGCCATCTCAAAGCCTTGCATCCTTTTACTCTGACCTTGACCATCCCTCTCTGTTACCTCTGAGACTTTTTTTTCTCACTCTTACAGCCCACAGCCTTCTGAAAGAATAAAGAGACTGTATTGTCTCTGAGAGTGTATCAGCAATAGCCTTCTGAAGAAGGCAGTATTTGATCTAAACACTGAAAGAACTAGGGCTTCTAAGAGTTAGAGAAAGTCAGGCAAATTCAAAGGCAGAAAGATAGGAGATAGAACATGAAGAGGAACACCAAATAGGCAAGGAGATGTTTCTTTACAGAAACTGACTAGTTTAATTTTTTAAAAACCCAGTCTTGAAATTATAGTAACTTGGATTGTTTTAGAAATTATTTTAGAACCACTAAGTGCTGAAGATATTATTTATTCATTATGTGATATGGAACTTTTGGCAAAAGTAAAACAAAAAAAACCCTCAGAAATCAACAAAAATGCCCATTCAAAAACTAGATTTTGGAGGATCTGGTCTATTTGAAGATGAAAAATATTATTGAGTTTGAAGGCACTTCCATACAGACAATTCTGAAATCTGTATCACCAGTCTTGACCTAATTTCTTTTATGTAGTGCAAAATTATTGGTACCTTTAGAACATGTCTAACTGAATAAATTATTGTTGCCCCAACCTTTTCTGATAAATGTAAAACCTTTTGTCTTTTCTCCATAAATATTCCTTTCCCCCTCAAACTTCCCTATCTTAATTCTGTCTCTCAGTTCTACAACTAGAGTGGTAAGTTCAAAATTTAGCCTTGCTTCATAATTCCCCAAATCTAACTGATTGCTAGATTGAGCCATTTACTTCTTAAAGTCATCACTAAAATTCACCAATTCTTTCCATAAAGATAAATTTCTTGTGAAGGTCGCAGTACTCTCAAGTTTGAACTACAATGTCACCTTCCTGGAGGTTTCCCAGTCTTACATTTGCCATCACCAACTATTCCACATATACCTGCTCAATTATTTGGCACATTTACTATATCAACCGTGACCTCTTTAACCAATTAAATTTAATCTCTATCAATTATCCCAATATTCTTTTGCCTTCTTATTTTCCCTTAATCTTCAACCTGCATTCTCCATCCCAGTTTATCTTAGTACTCTTTTACCAATTCAATTGTTCAAAAAAAATTCAATGTTCAATCATTCAGAAAATATTCATTAAACACCTTTTCATGTACAGGGGATTGTGCCCTTAGGAGGTCTGTATGCAAGTGTGTATGCGAATTGGTAAATAGAAAAATGACCCAGTTTTTGTGCTCCTGTTACTTAGGTTCTCTCCTAGGTACTCTTCTTTTCTTCCTTTATACTTGGTGATCTTATCAATTTACATGAATTCAACTATCATCTCTTTGCAGGTAAGCTGAAATTTCCTTGTCCTTCCTAAGTGACCTTTAGCCTTTTCCCTCCAACTGCTAATTAAACAGCTCAGATTTGATCTGTAGACCTCTTAAACTCAACCCATCCCAAATTAACCTAACCCTTCTCTCCTACAGCATCTCCACCACTTTGGTTTAGGTTCTCATTATCTCATGCCTGAATTATTGCAGTAGTCTATTGCTTAGTATCACTGTCACATATCTCCTCACTACAGTCCATCTTCCATTCAAGATTCATACTGATTTAGCTCCCTTTTACCTTTCTAATCTTCCTACTCCTTACACTGAAGATAACTGATGGACCTCAAATCCGTTGGTGAGTTAGGGATGTCTGCTCTACGCATGTGAAGACTTTTTTTTGGTAGAAGGTGCAGATGAGAACAGGTTGTTCCAATGGGCATAAGGACATTGAAGCAGGTGATCTCAGAGCTTGGTCCAACATTGGAGACTCTGAGATCATCTACTACATTCTAAGTCATTCTCAGTCATCTTGATTTTTGTCTTGCCAATGAACTTTGATGACTATGAAATAAAGAGTGAAGCTGATGATTTGGTTCAATTCTACATCACTTAATCCAACCCATGCATGAGTCAAGACATCATTGGCCACTTGTCTTCTTCAAAACTGAAGGATAAATAACAATAACATCTTATATTCCAGATGCACTTCTAATCTGGTAAGATTGGTCTCTTTTCTATTCCTTGTACTAACCACCCCATCTTCTGACTTTGGGCTTTTTCACTGACTAATTCCTAGGCTTGGAACTCTCTCCTTCCTTATTTCTGCCTCCCAGTTTCCTTGGCGGACTTCAAATCTTAGCAAAAATCCTACTGTTGGTACCAAGCCTTTTGTCAGTACAATAGAGGCAAGTCTATTGATTATATCTTTTTGTACATGTTTGTTGTTTTCTGTATTAGACTTTGAATTGTCTTTTACTTTTCTTCCTCTTCTCAGGCACAGAGCCTGGAACGTGATGCTTAATAAATGATAGTTGACTGACAGACGTTCTTTTGGCAATGGCAAGGGAAGGTGGATTCTTCTATGAATACACATGAAACTAGGTAGGTGTTGGTAGGGGCATAGGAGAGATTCTGACAAATTTCTCTAAGGAGGGAATAGTTATAGCCCAGGAAATCAGGGAAGGCTTTCTAGAGGAGATAATACTTAAAATTTGACCTTGAAAAGAGATTCTGAAAATTAGAAATGAGAAGGGAAAGAATTGTAAACATGAAAGACAGTTTGAGGAAACCTCCTGCATAAATACTATTCTCTTCAAATGTGTTTTAAAAGTTCAAAAAAGAAAAAAATTAAAAGCCACTTGAAGAAATAAGCCCAGAAGGATTTGAGATATGGCTTGGATGGCTAAGAGGCAATATTTAGAATTCCATTTAAAGTCATTTTTAAACATATAATATCTTACAAAGTGAGGGCAAGGGGGAAGGAGAAGAGTGGTGGATAGGTAAGAGTGATATGTAAATAATGAGTGCTGGTACAAATTTTTCCTGGCGGAGACACACTCCCACACAAAGATAGAAGGAATATGTGCATGTCACATTTCCGAGGAGTTAGGATACACTTCCATATAAATTATGTGTTCTATTTAGAATATGAAATGTTGTAGAACAACTGAAGAGAGCACAATAAGAGCTTCCCATCACAGATTTCAAAGAAAAAGTTCTCCAGGAGAAATGGGATAGTTTAGGTGATACTTAGCACATTAATGATAAATTCTGAGCTTTATATGAAAGGTTGGAGTGATTTTAACTGAAGGGAATGCTTGATTAGGACCCAAAGCACTCTTACTGGGGTTGTTGTTGTTTGTCCTTCCTTCTTGAAGAACACCATGACAACAGGGAGGCTGTGCCATGACATGAAAGTGAATTCGCTTTCAGTGAGGGAGGGCTGTGCAAAGTCACCAGCCTCACTTGCTCTTCCAGAGCCATCTTGGTCCAATGACAAAATATAGATAAGAATGACTCTAGATCCCTTTGGATACAGTGGGAGACCCTGGTCTTTTTAAATTAAGGTCTTTCCCAAATCTCAGTTTCACTGAGACAATGCCCAATTAGTGACTAAGTCTAAGTAAGAAATTTGGCAGAAAATGACCTCTTTTACCTAATTTATCTATCTATCTATCTATCTATCTATCTATCTATCTATCTATCTATCTATCTATCTATCTCCATATTCATATCCATACCTATATCTATATCTATATATCTATATTTATATCTATATAGTAAAGAATGAGGGAAGGGTGAGAAGAAAAAAAAAACTCTTAGAAATAGAACACTTACCTCCATGAGACAAATTAGAAATTATTCTTTGAATGAATGGGAGAAGTGCATTTTCTTTCAAACCAATTGTACCTGGAACTAGTATGTGAAAAAAAGAATGTATCTGCATAATTTTATACATATATATACATATATATATATATATATATACATAACACACATAAAATCAATATGGGATGGCCCAAAACAAACAAACAAAAAAAAAGCAATTATTATTTGCATTCAAAAAACAATTTGCATTCTGAATTAATCAGGGCCCAAACAATGTTCTAAAGTAGAGAGAAGACATGACTTTTGGAATAAAAGAGTTTAGTAAAACTAAAATTTTACTAAATAGTATGAGGTGGCAGTTGAAGTTAGTTGGCAAGGAAAAGCTATTTTGATTCTTCAAGCAATAAAGCAAAATTGGAATTGGAGAAGTTTGCTGAGTTTTCTTTTACTTTCTGTGACTACTTGGGGTGGTTACAGTTAGGAACAAACATGTTTTCCTGGAGTAAGATAGGACAATTCTATCAAAATGGCAGAATAATCATGAGGAAATAGAAAACAAATCAAATGTTGGGAGATAATGAAAAGACAGAAAAATCATAAAGATGTATTCGTTATTGAATTTCAGGGAAGAAAAAAGAAAAAAAATCAAACAAAGGAACCAAGAGATAATAAAGTATACTCATCGTAACTGGAAAAATAAGTCTGATTTCTGAATTAGGATTTATAAATGAACCCAACCATTTCATAGAAAAGTATACATATACATTCTTTCTTTTAACATCCTAATTCCAGGTACAATTGATTTGAAAGAAAATGCACATGTCCCATTTATTCAAAGAATAATTTCTAATTTGCCTTGTGTGGGTAAGTGCTCTATTTCTAAGAGTTTTGTTTTTCTTTTCCCCCTTCTTCCATTCTCCACAGCTCATCTTAGTATTAGTCCTATTATCTATTGATGTTCCGATTTCCTTTCTTCTTGAAGGTTAGGTATTATGTCCTAATGAAATCCTTCTTTAAGATGTGTATTTCTGTTCACTCATGGACATTCATGTTCAATAAAGGATTTGTACCAAAAAAAAAAAAAAAAAAACTTTATTTCACTCAAGAGGCAATTTACTTCTCTTCTAATTTCCTTTGATTTCTTTGATTGTCATTTCTAACTACTGAAGATTTTTGCATTGGAGTATGTAGAACTCCATTACATTGCTGCTACTGCTTTTTGCAGTGTTTATGATATTGTTAAATGTTGCCATGGAGATGACTGTGCTGAAACAAATTCCACAATGACTTTGATGTAATATTAGCCATGTATGGATTAGAGTTGTTCACATTTAAAATATTTTTTTTGATAATTGGGAGGGCTTGGAATAAGTTAAAATTGAAAAAAGGTTAATAGATTTATGATTTTTTTAAAGAAGGATAACTTGGTTTTTCCTCCTTTTAACTTCATTAGAAAAAAATTAATGACCTTTAAATATAAGGAGTTATCATTTTATTACCGTTATCATTTTATTACCCATTAAATATACAAAATGATTTTTTTATATTTGAAAGTACTTGGTTTCCTGGAGAGTTATATATAGAATCAAATAGATTTACAAAAATATCAATATACCTACCATCCTATAAAATCCATGTTCTTGATGATATCAATTAAAGGCCTTTTTAGGAACCTGAATGCAGCTAAAATGAGTAAGTTACTATGTACCATGTAATCAAAGAGGGCATAGGACTATTATGGATATCATATCTCTATATTTTGAAAAGTTTCAGAAATATAGAATGCACAAATTTAATTATTCATAAATTCCTACATAAGTTTAGAATTATGATAGGTCGTGGGAATATAAAGAAAGAAAGAAAGAAAAAAAAAAGGTTCCTTCTTGACTGCAAAGAGCTTACATTTTACTAGAAGGAAGTGATATGAAAAGTAAATAAACAATATGTCTCTTCCTTCTAACATGAAAGACTGGGAACGAATAGTGCCATGTCTACAGCATTGGGATTTTTCAGATCTGGGATATCACATCAAATATGGTATCAAATATGGTACCTGCCATGAGCATTGTTTTACATTTTGGGTGTGTATGTGTATGTGTGTATGTGATACTCTTCATATCCCAGGTGGTATAATTCCAAGGCAAATTCACATGAGTATTATGACCCTTGAAGATGGAAATAGCAGCCACTTCTGGGATATTAGTAAGGCTAAGAGGGAGAAATAACAGAGAAAGAACACTAGGAAGAAGAACATGGATATCTCTCTTATTGGATTTTACTAATTCTGTTTCCTAAATTCCTACTTTCTCTTTCTAAACTATCCTAGATTAGAGTTTTCATTGTCAACTAGATCTTTTGAATTTGCTATTGTAGGACTTCTGATCAATATATCTCTTGGAGAGAAATAATGAAACAACAATATTGAAATATTAAAAAAAAACTGAAAGAGTGGACTCTTCAAGGAACATTCCCTTTTACAGCTATAACACAAAGGAGGGGACTCCTATCCACAAGAACTCTAGCCAATCAAATGATTTCTTATATCTGGGAGGTGCCATTCATCTTCTCAATGGAGTTGTCAATTGATTTGTTCTTCAGTCTCCCTGTGGACAGGTAATCAATCTCAAATAAAAGCTTACCCTCTATACTTTCATGAGTTTGATAAGAGAACCTCCTTGATCAATCCCCCTACATTAATATAACGGAAGGATGCCAAAGTATTTCTACTTAAAAAGAGACAGTAACAGCAACATTAACATGACTCTAAAGTACTGCATGTACATTATCTCATTTAATCCTAACAATAACCTTATGAGTCAGATGGGGCACATATAATTGATCTCATTATACATATGAAGAAACTTAGGTTAAGAGATATTGGGTGACTTAATGAAGGTTAAGTAGTGATATTGAAGTGCTGGGATCTGGACTTACCCATGTCTCTTGATCTCAAATCCAATACTCTTCCCATTAAAAAATGAAATTCATCAAACATTAAATGTCTAATGTATGCAGAATACTCTGCTAAGGTAGATGTGAAGTGCTTTCTTTCTTCGTATAATATATTATCTAATACATTCAAGAGTATTAGACTGAGGTGCTAATAAATTGCTTTTGGAATTGTTCTGTAAGGGAAAGCAAGTCGAGACCAATTTCAGCAGGAATAGAGAAAACTTGAAGGAGGAAATAATATGGGTTTCAAGGCCATTTTAGGAATAATAAACAATATGCACAAAATATTGGATACATTTAAGGGGCGGAAAATGAGCTGGTTTGGTTGAAAAGAACCAGTATGTGTTAAGGCTAGGAGGGCAGAATTAGGACAGATGTTGAAAGTCTTAAAAGCCAAGCCAAAAAAAAAAAATAGATTTTGCCATGGATGGGTCCTTAAAAGTGATCTAGTACAGATCATTCACTTTACAGTTGAAAATAATGAAAGCCAGAGAACTTAAATCATTTGTTTAAAGTCATGCAGAGGGCAAGCAGTTGAGCCAGGATCTGAACCCAGGTTATCAAATGAGATGATATTTGTTGAGCACTCAGCACAGTGCCTGGCACAGAGTAGGAACTTAATAATAGTGGCTCCATTGCCCTTCTCATCTGACTCCAGTTCAAATGCTTTTGATTTTCCCATGTGACCTTTGTATATTTGGAAGTTAGAAGCCTCTAAAATTTGTGAGCATTACTGTGGCTATGGCCAAATAAGCAATAGCAAAAATTGTCTTGAGGCGGTGTGAAAGATAAATGACCAAAAAAAAGTGAATATATGAAAGCTTTTAATGAAGCTATTAAGATGGTTCGAGGCAATGATGAGAAAAGAGAGGAAATAAATGTGAAAAACTTTGTGGCAAGAGAAACATGGCAATGAGAAACTATGTATGAGAAATGAAGGAAAGAATCCAAGATGGCATCAAGGTTTTGACCATTAGAATGAGTGAATGATGGCATCACTAACAAGAAGGGGAGAAAGAATGGATTTCTAGAGAAGTGGAATAGTCCCAGTTTGGTCCATGTTGGTTTTTAGACAGAAAGGGATGCTTGTCGAACTGAACTGAATTGAAGACTTCTAATGACTTTTGGAGGTGTGGTTCTCAGACTTGTATTTAGATTTTGGGGATCATTTGTTAGAGGAAGGAGCTAAGATATAAGACAAAGTGTGTGTGAGTGTGTGTATGTGTGTGTATGTAAGAGAGAAAGAGAGAGAGAGACAGAGACAGAGACAGAGACAGAAACAGAGAAACAGAGAGACAGAGAGAGAGAAAGAAATAGAAAAGGGAGGAAAAGGGGGAGGGGGGAAAGGGAGAGAAGAGACAGAGACAGAGTCACAGACAGAGACAGAGGGAGATAGAGACAAAGACCTAAATATGGCAGAGTGAATAGGGTACTATGAAGAAGACTTGGGCACAAAGTTTTCATCACAAAAACTTAGCTGTATAACACCAGGCAAGCCATTTAATCTCACTCTCCTTTGGTTTACTCATATATAATAAGAAGAAGGTTGGATGAAATGATTGGTCTCTAAGATCCCTTCTAGCTTTGCAAGATTCTCTCTGATTTTATGCCGTTAAGATAAAAATAGTCAGAATTTTGTCTGAAAATGGAAGTTCAGGGACTAAAGAACATAGGACCACTTTTTGGAAATCTTTTTATTCACTCTATTTTGCCATATAACAAACTTTGAAGTCTCCACAATAGAGTTCTATTGCATCAAATTCCTTACAATTACCATTTTTCACCATGAATAAGGGTAGATAGACTTCCCCTTCCCTTGAAATTTTCAAGAAAAGGCTGGAATGACACTTGAGTATACTAGGGAGGGGATTTTTGCCAGAGTAGGCTGGAGTTGATGGCTTCCGAGGTTTCATAGTACTCTGAGATTTCATGATCCAATCCTCAGATTTATTCTGCCTGCATAAATTTATCTCACAAAGCATAGAATGATCCTATAGAGTAAATTTCTCCCACAAAACAATAATAAATTATCCCTTTAAAGTAGAATTCTGTTGACACCACTATAGTGTTGCTTGAAAGGAAATCTAGAACTATTCATTTGGGATAAAGAGTAGATTTTAAAAGGAGGGCTAATTTAGGTAGGCAATTTCCTTCCCAGCTTTTCCCTCCCTTCTCTTATTTATGTTTCAGTTCATACACGATGTCTATTGCTTGTATGCCTCTGGGCACTGTTAAAAATAATCAAGATGATATTAACAATTGATCTTTCACATCTAACTCAGGATAAAAGCCCAACTAAATCAATGCTGTTACTATTGTAGAACACTTTTCGGTAATTTACTTCTAGAGTAATTTACAGTTTGTATATAAGCACATGTGTACATGCCTGTATGTGAGTGAATACTCTATCCCCGAGGGTGTTTTTAACTTGTCCTGACACATTCCTGCAAAAATGACATCTTAAGAGGTATTATTTTACATGCCCTAGGGCACTATAATGTTGGGCCAACTAAAATAATTAATTCCTATAAATTTCTAAACCAAGGGAAATGGCTCCACAGGTGATATTCTCATTTTTTTTTCACTATTTGTATAAAATTTACAGAAAGAAGTTGTAAGGAAATCTCTTACAATCAGCCAGAATCTCCCAGTCAAAAATTATTTCCTGTGAATGAATTTGTTTCTACAAGAGGATTAGATCCCATAGAGCTGAAAATGTGCTTGTCAAATTTACTGGAGCTGGGCTAAACGACTATGCAGCATGGTGCACACTGGGAAACACTGGTTTCCATTAAGATAGTCTCCAGAGAACTTCATGAAATAAATCTCTTGGCTTTATGTCCAATTGTGCCCATAGATCTACTGCAAATTGGTCATTTGGAAAGGGGTATTAACTCCTTCTTGCCACAAGAATATCTCCAGTAAACATGTCATTAATGAAATATCATCACTTAAAAGAATCATTTCCCCTCCCAAGGTGCCTAATTTAATCCTTGGAAGGAATTGATGCACTAGAGTAGCTTGAATTGGAAGGAAACAACAGCTGGGAGTAGAAGTAACCATTGTCTAATGCAAAGATAACTAGACTAGAAATGAAGTAACTTGCTTCCTTTTTTTTTTTTTTCCTTTTTCATGACTTAAGTAGTGACTAAAGCTATATATATCATTTGACCTCAGAGTGTTTCTGTATTTTCCTCAGGAGAGATAATATCAACAGACAGCATTATTGTTAGGGCAAAATGCTTTGAAATACTTTACAGATAATATACAAATGTAAGGTATGCTTATGAATAAATATCTAGTGATTATGCTATAAAGGCAGATAGGGGCTGCAGTGACAGAGTATTCAGCCTGGAACAAGGAAGTTCTGAATTCAGATTTGGATACAGATATTTATTGGTTTTGTGAACCTGAGCAATTAATTTAACATTGGTGTCTTCATCTGTAAAACCAAAATAATAAAAATCCCTGTCTCCCAGGTTTGTTGTGGGGATCAAAGGAAGTAATGTTTGTAAAGCAAGCACCATAGTATTTGATATATAATAGCTACTTAATAAATACCTTTTTCCTTCCTTCCTTCCTTCCTTCCTTCCTTCCTTCCTTCCTTCCTTCCTTCCTTCCTTCCTTCCTTCCTTCCTTCCTTCCTTCCTTCCTTCCTTTCTTCCTTCCTTCCTTCCTTCCTTCTTTCCTTCCTTCCTTCCTTCCTCCCTCCTCCTGTCTTCCCTCCTCTGTCCTTTTCTCTCTTTCTCCCTCCCTTTGTCCCTCCCTTCCTCCATCCTCTCCTTCCTTCCTCCTCTCGTCTCCTTCCTCTCCTCTCCTCTCCTCTGCTTTCCTCTCCTCTCCTCTCCTCCCCTCCCTTCTCCTCTTCTCCCTTTCCCTTTCCCCCTTGCCCTTTCCTTTTCCCCTTCCTTTCCCTTCCCTTCCATTCCCTTCCTTCCCAGTAAATGATCATAGTGATCTCATGTTTGATAAACTCAAAGATTCAGACTTCTGTTACTCACTATTTGACAAAAATTGCTGGGAGTATTGGAATGTAATTCCAATGTAAAAAGATAATGTAATTATCTTTTTGATAAACCCAAAGATCCAAACTTTGAATCTTTTTTTGCAGGACCAGAATTTTGGATCTTTGGAGCAAGAACTCACTATTCAATAAAAATTGTTTAGGAGAATTTCAATCAGTTTGGCATAAACTAGGCATAGACATTAGTCTCATATCATATACCAAGATAAGGTAAAAATAGGTAAATAATAGCAAACTATGCAAACATTAGAAAAATTACCTGTCTGATGGGATAGAGATAGAGATAGAGAATATGTCTGGAAGTAAATAGATAATTTTGATTATATGAAATTAAAAAGTCAAAATTAGAAGGAAAATAGGAAACTAGGAAAAATTTTGCAGTAAATTATTCTGATAAAGGCCTCATTTCTCAAATGTATAGGGAATTGAGCCAAACATATAAAATAAGAGCTGCTTTCCAAATGATAAATGGTTAAAGGAAAAGAACAGGGAATTTCCAGAAGAAATCAAAGCTATCAATAGTCACATGAAAAAGTGCTCTAAATCATTATTGATTGGAGAAATGCACATTAAAGCAACTCTGAGGTACCACCTCACACTTATCAGATTGACTAATATGACAGAAAAGAAAATGCAACTGCTGAGGGGGATCTGGAAAAAAAAATCAAGACACTAATTTATTGTTAGTGGAATTGGGAATGGTCCAACCATTCTGGAGAACAATTTGGAACTATGCCCAAAGGAATAAAAAATTGTGCATGCCTTTTGATCCAGCAATCTCACTACTAGGTTTGGATCCCAATGAAATCAAAGAAAAGAAAAAAAAAGAAGAACTTACATGCACAAAAAAGAATTATAGCAGGTCTTTTTTGTGGTAGCAAAGAATTGGACATTGATGGGGTGCCTATCAATTGAAAAATGGCTGAACAAGCCATATATGATTGTGATGGAATGCTATTGTGCTGAAAGAAAATGAACAGTATGCTTTTAGAATAACCTGGGAAAACTTATATGAACTGATGCAACTCAGTTCATATAAGTAATAATCAGCCATGATAAATTATGTGATAATCAGTTGAGAGAGATTTAGCTACTCTGAAAAATGCCATGATGCACTACATTTCCAAAGGACTCATGATGAAAAATGCTATCCACATTCAGAGAGAAAACCGATGAACTCTGAATGAGGATTGAAAAATTTTTTCCCGGCTTTTTTCTGCCTAATAATGGAAATATATTTTGCAGAACTTCACATAAATGATGGATATCATATTGATTTTCTTTTCAATAAAAGGGGTTGAAGGAAAGGAAAGAATTTATAATTCAAAATGTTAAAAATAATGTAAAAAATAAAATAAAACAATAGAAAGTTGAAAGAAATCATGAAAACAATCAAACAATAATGCGGAAGCACTAAAGTGTGTCAGAGTTGGCAGATGATTAGATATACAGTATGAAAGACAGAGTGAGAATAATAAGGTAAAAAATTAAGAATGATTTCAGAATTATGAATGATAAGAGGAGAGACAGAAGTCTTAGAAAATACAAGAAAATTTGGGGAAAGGACTGGCTTTTCTTTTCTTTTTTCTTTCCTTCTTTCCTTCTTTCCTTCTTTTTTCTTCCTTCCTTCCTTCCTTCCTTCCTTCCTTCCTTCCTTCCTTCCTTCCTTCCTTACTTCCTTCCTTCCTTCCTTCCTTCCTTCCTTCCTTCCTTCCTTCCTTCCTTCCTTCCCTCCTTCCTTCCCTCTCTTTCCCTCCTTCCCTCTCTCCCTCCTTCCTTCCTTCTTTCCTTCCTCTCCTCCTTTTTTCTCTTTCATCCTTCCCTCCCTCCTTCCTTCCTTCCTTCCTTCCTTCCTTCCTTCCTTCCTTCCTTCCTTCCTTCCTTCCTTCCTTCCTTCCTTCCTTCCTTCTTTCCTTCCTTCCTTCTTTCCTTCTTTTTTCTTCCTTTCTTCCTTCCTTTCTTCCTTCCTTCCTTCCTTCCTTCCTTCCTTCCTTCCTTCCTTTCTTTCTTTCTTTCTTT